>JAVLUX010000003.1:50453333-50748333 GCA_032164185.1 Moxostoma hubbsi
ATGGAGGAACTGAATTTGGATTTTGCGTTGAAAATAAATGTGGTGTTGAAACATCGAAGTGCAATGACCTATTTCTCAGGAAAATAGCAAACTGCACTTTGCACCACTTAATTGACATACAATAGACTCACAGTTTGTGCACATACACCCATAGTTAGCACACACACTCCCACCCACGGCCACTTGCGCTTAGAGCTTGAATTGCGCTTCGAATTAGCACTCTCATGAAAATTGGATAGGACGTAGTGCATGGTCATAAAGCATGGTCATAGTGTGTAGTGCTGCACGCTAACAAAAATAGAGCCCGATAATACAACTGCTGAAGCAACCATGTCATTTGATGGTGCTTTTGGCTCACGTGTAGCCTCCTGTGCTGTCCTGGACTCATACTCTTTTCCTTCGCAATGCAAGTGCAGTGCTCTATTATTTAAGCTAACATTCAACATGAATGCTTGCATAAGATTGTAAATGTATTTAGTTTTGCAATGCAAACATTAAAATGTATTAAATGTGTAGGGGGTGTACTATTCGTACACTGTGCTGCAGTTATGGACATTCATATAATAGATAATATGTTTATGTGAAATAATTTCATTCAAGTAATAGGTACATACAAAATATATTTTGATGTCTGAATTTGTATGTATTTGGATCCTAAACAAATAAAAATTCTAATTGTCGGTTGTTTATAGTTCATCACATTCCTATTTGAAGTCTTCTCCAGCATAGGACATACCACTTTTAGAAAGCAAAACAAGCTAAATCTAGTTTTATTAACTCTTCCTCTACTGGCAATAGACGTTGCTCCATTAGTTATTCATCTCAGTTTAATGCTAGATTGTACCCTCACTCTCTGCAGTTAATCTACTTTGGCCATTTTTGTATTCCAATGATGGCTCTGCAATCTATAAATGGTAAAAATGATTGATATAGCATAAGGTGAACCCTTGTAAGTTCCCTTGCCTGCAGGCAGACATGACTTTCAGCATTAGAGGTGGCTTCTCTTTCAACTCACCTGTGCCTGTCATAGTCTTCAATTACTGGCCCAGTATCAGTGTCAGGCAAACACTGCACTCACAGAAACCTGACACGAAAACACTGAATGCAAGATGTAAACAATGCTAAGGTTAATATGTGGCATTCAAAGATACAATAAAAAAAAATAATGTTCAGTACAACAATGTTTACAGCAATATAACAAGTATGATATAATTATATTATTTGAATGATATTCACTCTCTCTCTTTTCTCTCTTTTCCTGAAAAGTTATTTTAAGTAGCAATATATATATATATATATATATATATATATATATATATATATATATATATATATATATATATATATATATATATATATACCATTGTTTTTGAGATGCTAGATTACATCGTTAGCATGTAATGTCCTGAGAATGTCTTTGAAAAAGTCTACATGTGGGAACATTCTCACAACTTTTGTCTAATTTGACAGTGAAATCATTTAACATCAACGTGTCTACTCGATTACACTGTCTCATTACTTAATGAAGGTAAAACGAGGGATGTGAATGGAGAATATGCAATACACTGTGCTTTTTATTGGTCTGCACTTATATAGCGCTTTAACTCAGTGGTTTTCAAAGCGCTTTACACTGTAACATTCACCCATTCACACACACACTCACACACCAATGACGGCAGAGCTGCCATGCAAGGCGCTAACCTGCCATTGGGAGAAACTTGGGGTTCAGTGTCTTGCCCAAGGACACTTCGGCATGTGGAGTTGTGTGGGAATCAAACCACCAACCCTGTGATTAGTGGCCAACCCACTCTACCACCTGAGCCACATCCGCCCCAAAATATTATATTATTGATAAAAATAAGACTGTGTTGTGGTTTTGATCTAAAATCCATACTTATTAAAAAGCAATTATGCAACAGATAGTTCCAATCCTCATATTTAATTGGTCAAGTGTTGTTCCAAGAGTGCTGATATTTCTTATAACAACACACTTGCTGTTGTGATATTGCCTAGTTAAAATAACCTTTGCACTGTTGAATTATGTCTGGGTATTATAAGAATGCATATATTTTGGTTTACTTTTGGCTTAGGAAAGAGACCAGTAGGCTACCTTTGCATCAAGTCTTTGATTGCTGCATTCAAGCAATGGGTTTATCTTCTGAATAATGCATTACATTACATTAGGTGTTAGCCTGCAATCACAGAAATAAGAATATAGAGGCAGTTGTTCACAAAGCTAGACAGAGAGTGTTGGTGAGATGTGTCTGTGTGTGTGTGTGGGTGGGTTTGGGTGGTTTATGAGGACATTTTTTTTAGGTTACAAACTGGTAATTACAAGGGTATTATGCCATACATTTCTAGTGTCATAATTCAAATCGCTTAAACATAATAAACAATGTTGTTTTGAGAATGTAAAAATGCAGAACTTTTTTTTTTTTTTTTTGAGGGTTAGGTTTAGGGGTAGGGTTAAGGTTATAGAATGTATAGTTTGTACAGTATAAAAATCATTATCTCATAAGAATAGCCTCACCAATGCGTGTGTGTGCGTGTGTGTGCGTGTGTGTGCGTGTGTGTGTGTGTGTGTGAGTTCTACAGTGAACCCTGCTGAGTGATTCAAAATGGCCCATCATTTACAAAGCTTGACACACTCTTTAATAGAATTTTCAATTAAGCTTCCTCACACTTTTTATCTTACTGTCTGGAAGAATGTTTTCTACAGTGTATTAAACTGTAAGGAGTTTGATGCAAGGTCTGTAGTTATGTTTATGGCATTGCCACTAGGCTGAATTGGTTTCAGGGTCTCTGGGATATTTACAGTATATAAAGCTTGCAACAGCAGATATCAGCTCAGTTTCTTGTAAAAAACAAACATATGACAAGGCACACAAAGAGGCAACCTAGTAATTTTCCACTGGAAAAAAACAAACATTGTTATTTCAATTATATTTACACATTTTGTATATTGAATTATATATTATATTTACTTATTTTAAAAAAAAATTATTCTGAATCATTATTTTTGTCTTGAGAAGCAAGTCTCTAAGACTGTATTTAGATAAAATATATTGAATTAAAGATATATTGCGGGTTCAATACAAGTTAAGCTCAATTGACAAAACTTGTGCCAAAATGATAATTACCACAAATATTATTTTGACTTGTCCCTGCTTTATTTAAAAAAAAAAAAAAAAAAAATAATGCAAAAATACATCTCGGTTACAGTGAGGCACTTACAATGGAAGTGAATGGAGCCAATCCACAAACGTTAAAATACTCACTCTTTTAAAAGTATAGCCACAAGACGTAAACAATATGTGTGTACTAACCTTATCTGTTTAAGGTTATATCTGATTTTACAACTATGCTGCCATGACGAAGTAACATGTTACATGATGCTGTAAACCATGTAATTTTGCAACAATGACAATGTAAACAACTTTACAGCTCAAGTAATACAAAAGTTTTAACAGAACATTTTATTTAAGTGCTTTTATAAAATTATAAACTTCACATTTATGCCTTTAAACCCTCCAAAAATCCCCATTCACTTCCATTGTAAGTGCCTACATTTTTGCTTTTTTTAAAGAAACGGAGGGACAGGCCAAATGCTATTGATTGAGCTAAACGTGTACTGAACCCAGAATATTCCTTTTAAAGGATAGTTCACCCAAAAATGAATCATCATTTACTCACCTTCATTCCATCCCAGATGTGTACGACTTTCTCTCTTCTGCAGATCACAAACAAAGCTCTAGTAGGTCCTTGCAATGCAAGTGAATGGTGGCCAGAACTTTGAAAAGCACTGTTGCACGGTGGAGGGCGGGACCAGGGCGTGATTACGCACGCCCGGTCCCGTATTAGGCTAATTAAGCCGTCAAGAGGGATAAAGGCCACTCGCAGACGGCGATCGAGAGAGAGAGCTCAATTACGGACATGTCCGTCCTCTTATGTGTTTGTCTTTTGAGTTTTCCATTAAACCTTTAAGTTATATGTTAAGCCGGTTTCTCGCCTCTTCCTTGCCCATGAAAATGATCTGTTTTACATTGGTGCCAAAACCCGGGAAGGAAGAGGGATGCGCCGTAGCGGAGTTCTCGCCACTGCACAGCGGAGCAGCCGCGGCCATCTGCCGGGGGACGGAGGAGCCCAGCCGCCTGGACGCGGAGGAACGGCTGCCGACCGCGAGGGGAGGAGGGGCTCCTGGCCGACCGCCTGGAGTGGTTAGGGCCGCTGCCAGGGGCGGGGGAGTCCCCTACTAGCCGCTGGAACGCGGTGGGTTTGGAGACCGCCGACCGCCTGGAGCGGGAGAACCGCTGCCAGGGGCGGGGGGAGGCCCCTTCGACACCCCGGTGGAGGGCGGGACCGGGGCGTGATTACGCACGCCCGGTCCCGTATTAGGCTAATTAAGCCGTCAAGAGGGATAAAGGCCACTCGCAGACGGCGATCGAGAGAGAGCTCAATTACGGACATGTCCGTCCTCTTATGTGTTTGACTTTTGAGTTTTACATTAAACCTTTAAGTTATTTGTCAAGCCGGTTTCTCGCCTCTTCCTTGCCCGTGTCCTTGATCTGTTTTACAAGCACATAAACGCAGCATTTTTTTTTTTTACAATAAATCTCCACTTTCACTTTTATATTCTGCTTTTGTTTTAGGTAATTCACATTCGTTGTGCATATTGCCACCTACTGAGTAGGGAGGAGAATTTATAGGTGTGGCCTTTTTTTACACCCACACCTATCATATTGCTTCTGAAAATATGGATTTAACCACTGGAGTCATATGCATTACATTTATTCTGCCTTTTTATGCTATTTGGACCTTCAAATTTCTGGCCACCATTCATATGTAATTTATGGACCTACGGAGTTGAGGTATTCTTCTAAAAATCTTTGTTTGTGTTCTGAAAAAGAAAGATAGTTAAACACATCTGGGATAAATGATGAGAGAATGTTATTTTGGGGGGTGAAATATAACTAAGTTTATACTCACTGTATTGGCTTATTTTTTTAGTTTTTTTTACTTAAATCTAAAAAAACTATTATGTGATGTTTACGCTTAAAACAAGAAATACAGTTTGCCAATGGGGTATGGAAGAGCATCAGGGTTTGGAACAAGATGAGGGAAACGTTTACAGGTTATTCACATACCAAATTGTCATTTGAATTGGAATGAGTAACCAAATTGTTCACAGACATTTGCTTTCTTAAAATAAATTGTTGGATGTGATACTAGCTAAAATTTGATGTCTGTATTGTATCAATTTGAAATCATGTTTGTTGATTGGTTGATCTCTATGGGAATAAAATTTGTACCTTTTGCATATGAGCCAAGTTTAATTTCCATTTTGTATGAAATATTATAAGTTGTCGTGAGACTGTTGACAGTTTTGCTCCAAGGAAATTTATCTGGTTTTAAGGATGTTTCGATGTTTTCACAAGAAAAAAAGACAAACATTTTGATTAGTAAAATGTGCTTTGTTGTTCTACACTACTATATATTGTATATTGTGTTTGTATCATAATGGCCTTTGTAGTTCATGACAGATTCATAATTTGTGTCACTTATGAAACTACCATTCTAGAGAACATCAGTTATCCCAAAGTCCCTTTGCTATCAATGGGTGCAGTTGATTGTTTAGGTTCTGGAAGCAAGATGGGTTTTTTGTTTAGGCTTAGACTGAAGTCTAGTTTGAGGGAATTTAGGTCGACCGATAGCTCCATACCTTTCTCAAAAGATCAGCTAATCAAACCAGGCCGTGGAAAAACTGTGTCAGCATCAGTAGGTCGTTTACTGCAGATTATACATGTTCTGTTTGGACAGATAGGTCAGTTTTAGCTTGATATGGTTTTACAAAAGAAATTGTGGAGATCTTCTTTTGGGCTGACTCAAAAATTCTGGGGTTTGAACAATTAAGGTCTAAAAATGTTGAATGTTATTGTGTGCATTTTTATTTATAGTCACTTGTCTAGGTTTTCGAAGACAGACTTGTCAGTCCTTTAAGTTGTCTCTAATATCAGTAAAGCTGCTATTTTGATGTACTGTCTGATTAGACAGATGGGACCCAGATTTTACCATTGGTTTTGACCCATATTCAGTTTGCAATATGACAGAATTCTGATAGCAAACAAAACAATCCTGGCAGAGACTTCAGTTTAATCAGCTGTGTGTTCTTGGTTAACACCCAAAGCTCAAGTCAGACCAAGGTGATTTAAGTTTATTTTATCACAAACACAAACCACTTGAATGGTGTTATTGGAAATGTTCTGTGCTTATTACTGCTGTACTGATCACAAACAGATTCTCTACAATTACAGAGGTGAAGGGTAATTTATTATAATATAGTAAACTAAGATTTAATTTTTTTTTTATGTTTTAGTGATATACAGTTCTGTGAAAAAAGTATTTGCCCCATTCTGATTTCTTTTTTTTTGTATATATCTCATACTAAATTGTTTCAAAAATTCAAACTAAATCTAACATAAAACAAAGCAATCTGAGTAAACACCAAGTACAGTTTTTAAATGATAATGTTATTTATTGAAGCTAAAAAGTTATCCAATACCAACTGGGCCTGTGTGACAAAGTACTTTAAGTTACTAAATCCCCAAATCTATGAAACTACATTCATAATGGGGTTCAGCTGGACTAAACACACCCAGGCCTGATTACTGCCAGCCCTGTCCAATCAAATCAACACCCAAATATAACTTTTTTCAGCAACATGTAGTTGGCTAAAAGGTCAGTAGCACACTATGCCAAATTCGAAAGATATTTCACAAATCATGAGGAAAAAGTTGATTGAAATGCATCAGTCTGGGAAGGGTTACAAAACTATTTCAAAGGCTCTGGGACTACAAAGAACCACATTATCTCCAAATGGAGAAAACTTGGCACAGTAGTGAACCTTCCCAGAAGTGGTCGACCTTCCAAAATTCATCCAGGAAGTCACAAAAAAGCCAGAAGAACATTAAGGCTCATCTGAATTTTGCCAAAACACATTTCTATCTTTTCGGAGAATGTTCTGTGGACTGATAAGTCGAAAGTGATTCGGTGTCCCCTAACATCTGGTCCGAATCAAACACAGAATTCCACCAAAAGAACATCATACCTGCGGTCAAGCATGGTGGTGGTAGTGTGATGGTGTGGGGATGCTTTGCTGCTTCACGGCCAGGGCGACTTGCAATAATTGAGGGAAATATGAATTCTACTTTCTACCAGAAAATCTTAAAGGTTATGTCCAATCATCAGTCTGTGAGTTGAATCTTAAGCACAAATGGATTATGCAGCAAGACAATGATCCAAAGGATTAAAGTAAGTCCAACTCTGAATGGCACAAAAGAAGTAAAATTTAAGTTTTAGAGTGGCCTATTCAAAGTCCTGACTTGAACGCCATTGAGATGCTGTGGCAGGTAGTTTTGGGTTTGAGTCCACCTTAGTCAAGTCCGAGTCCAAAAGGGGTCAAGTCTGACTCAAGACCGCATCCATAACAGGCCGAGTCTGAGTCGAGTTTGATTGAATCTGTCATGAATCGGAATTAAAATTGTAACCGTAAACTAAACAGCAATTTGTTAAGCTTATTTTAAACTTCACAACTAAGAAAAACATTTTGTCAATATAAATGAAACAAAAACACCTCTGTTGTATTTTATGAATACATTTTATAGTATCCTGCTGAACAGACTTCAAAGTGGTTTCAGAAAGAAAGCATATGCTTTAGATGTATGAAGACAAAATTGTTCTTCAACACACATCTTATTGTGTTCTGTTGACATTTCAATAAGTTTTTGCTTTTAACCCTGCACTCAAACATAGACTAAAGAAGGTGAAACATTTACATTTATGCATTTGGCAGACGCTTTTATCCAAAGCGACTTACAGTGCACTTATTACAGAGACAATCCCGCCAGAGCAACCTGGAGTTAAGTGCCTTACTCAAGGGCACAATGGTGGTGGCCGTGGGGTTCAAACCAGCGACCTTCCAATTAGCAGCCCTGTGCTCTAGCCACTACGCCACCACCAATTTAATTTAGTTTTATTTAAAATTAGTCTATTTTAAATAAATAGTCTATACTGAGATTTCTTTCTGAATCTTTTTTTCTCTATCTGCTGACTAATTTGGTAAAATACAGTACATACAAGAGGCAACACAGTATAGTCATTAGCACTTGCTGAGAAGTTGCTACATCCAAAAACACTGGAAAATCCCACTGATAATATTAGGGCCATGTCATAATGGGCATGATTTTCTAGTTCATTTGCATACACGAGCAGCACACAAAACTGCCCTACATTGTGCGGATTCCCATACAACATCCAATATTAATTCTATATTTATTTATTTTTATTTTGATATGCTGATTTTAGTAAACTGTGAGAGTCATGATGTGGGTGACTTGACTCAATGAAGTTCTTGATTTTAAGTTTATAACCATGATGAAACCGCAATGTGAGCACCGTCTTGGCTGTACAAATGCCACACACAATTTAACCAGTTGTCAGGTCCCGTGTCGTGTGAAACTACCTTGTTTAGTTTCTACTACATTGGATACATACCCATCTTTATGTTTTCTTTGCGCCAGCCACCTCGGATGTTATATGGTAGTCACTGTAGTAACATTAAAGCAAATTGGTTGACTGATGAGTGTGCCTTTGCAGGCGTTTGTGTGTGCGTGTGATTGCTTAAACACAGTGAAACAATTCTACGACTTCAGGGGCTGATACAGTTGCATGCAGACAGAGCCCCAAAGGCTCGAGTCAAGTCCGATTAAAAATGCATCCGAGTCTGTGACAAGTCCAAGTCCATTAAAATTGGACTTGTGCCTCGTACTCAAGTCAGAGTCCAAACTCGAGTACCCCACCTCTAGTGGCAGGACCTTAAACAGGCAGTTCATGCTCAAAAACCCTCCAATGTGGCTGAACTAAAGCAGTTCTGCAAAGAAGAGTGGGCCAAAATTCCACCACAGTGTTGTGAAAGACTTGATCTCCAGTTATCGGAAGTGTTTGCTGCTAAAGTTGATATAGGTATTGGATAACTTTTTTTGCTTCATTTAAAAAAAATATGTATTTGAAAACATTATTTTGTGCTTACTCAAGTTGCCTTTGTTTTATGTTATATCTCTTTTGAAGATATAAAACTATTTAGTATGAAAAATACACAAAAATAGAAGAAATCAGGAATGGGCAAATACATTTTCACAGAACTGTATGTGACTAGAATACTCATTAATGACCTCTTTGAAGTGTCCAAGAAAATCTTATCATTATTTTCTCACCCACATGCCATCCAAGATGTGTATGACTTTCTTCTGCAGAACTCAAACAAATATTTTTAAAATAATATTTCAGCTCTGTAGTTCCCTACAATGCTAGTGAAAGTGAAAAGACCCTTTTAGCTCCAAAAAACACATTAAGGAAACATAAAAGTTATCCATATGACTCCTGTGGTTAAATCCATGTCTTCAGAAGTGATATGATAGGTGTGGGTGAGATACAGATTAAAATGTAAGTCTTTTTTTACTAAAATTTTCCACTTTCACTTTAGATGTTAAAGTGAAAATAAACAGGCACCAATGGGCTTTCAGATGTAGAAGTAAAAATGTGAAAGTGGAGATTTAGAGTAACAAAGGACTTGAATTGTTATGTGTTTCTCACCCACATCTATCACATCACTTCTGAAGACATGGATTTAACCATAGGAATCATATGGATTATTTTCCTTTTTGATTTTTGAGCTAAAATGAGTAATCTATTTTACTGGATATTCTTATCCAGTAATCACAATCGACCGGAAAGGTCATGGAAAAGCCATGGAAATTCATCATAAATAAAGTGTGGCAACCTGTAACGTCACGCCAGCAGAGGGAGCCCTCTCCCGAGTACTGACTGTGTGCCGCTCCCTCTGCTTCATTGTTCACTTCCTGTTTGGTTAATATTTAAGCATGGCCTGACTAACAGGCCAGTGCGAAGTTTTGCCAGTCTACCTGCCTTACCGAGCGTTATTTCCATTGCCATTGTCTTGCTATTTTGTGAATGACCTTTTGCCTGCTTTACCACCCTTGTCTCTTTTGGATTTACCCCTTTGCCTTTTTGCCACGGATCTGACTGCTTCTCTGTATTGAACCACTGCCTGCTTAACGATTACGATATCTGCCTGACGATTCCAACTTGTTTGCTGTAGATTTTTAATAAACATCTGCACATGGAGTCTGCCTCTGCGCCTGCATCTTTACACAACCCTTTATAAAATTGTCAGTGTGCGTTTTATGTTTGACATTCACTTTCTTGAATAAAGCATTCAGTAAGTAAAAAATAAATCCTACCATTGGCTTGGCCCTTATGATGTGACATTAATGCATTTTCAAGATGACAAGATAGGTGAAGACATCAGTTATCTCATCTCTGTGGGACAGACCTGCATATACATCAATCTTTAATTTCAGGCTGCTTGCCCAAAATGATAAATTAGTTTCTACAAGGGAAAAAAAAAAAAAAAAAAAAAAACTGACTGTACCATGTGGACAATCATACATTTTGCTGTTTGTCACCTTATTGCAATTGCATTTTCATTTTCTCACTTGTCAAGTGCCAAAATGTCTGGGCCTTTGCTGGAAGTATGGTAAATGTTCCGAACACTAGATATTTTTCCTAGAATTTCTATTCCTTGCCTACTTATGAAATGGTGATATCTGACAATGTTGGGCATCAGAGACAATAATACCAGATATATGGAGATTTAGCAAGTTCTCTTACTAAACTTGCAATTCCAAACCAGCAACATTTTTAAGCTTTTTTAAAGTGTATCATTTCTACCCCAAGAGCATCATCAAACAAAAATGGCAAAAATAATATTTCCCAAGCACTCTCTCTCTCTATCTAACACTGGTTGGACAAAATGACCCCATAGGCTTGGTCAATGTTGCTGTATTGGGATGCTTAAACTAACAGAGCAATTCTCTGATGGCACCACAGAACCACAGTGTTTACACTTTGAAAGTACATCGTGTTTCTCCTCAAAATCGATTTTTCAAAATCACCTTAGCGCCTTCACTTCTTTTTTCTGGAACATTTTAAAACATTTAATAGCAGTTGATCGGCCCTATTTTGGATTACATTTCCAGCACGACCTTCGAGGGCAGTTGTATGTAATGTCTTTCATAGCTTTGGGATAAGTAAGAGAACTAGGATATTTGCTTCACTTTTGTGCTCTTTTGTACCTCCAGGGGTTAAATTAGTCCCCTGCTGTCACATCAGGAGTGATTTATGGAGTAATCATCACTATTGCCCTAAGTTCCTCATTATCCCAACCCTCCCCTCTCTCTCTCTCTCTCTATCTCTCTCTCTCTCTCATTCTCTTTACCCTTCAAAACTCTTAACAACCAGAAATCGTATTCTATTTTGTGCCTTTTCTTGTGTATATTATAAACAGCTCAGGGCTGAGTTTTTTGGGTTCTCTAATGGCCTGTTTAATATGGCCAATGCAGTAAATTGTGCCTCAGGGGTATTCTTGTTTAGATGGGATATTTACTTTGCTTTCACGGAAAAGCTAACACAGGCATCTGTTGAGTTGGCACCGTTTGGCCAAAACTGCTTCTTTAAACCACAAGCCTCCATAAAAACTCAAATATTATATGCAAAGAGGAAAGATATAGAGATTTTTTTTCTTTTCTGTAGAGTTGTTGAAATTAATGAGACAATTTTGCACAGTCTTAGTATTCTTAGTATCTAGCATAAAGTTTGGCAAAACTTTTTTGCATTTTATAATGCATCCCTGTTATGTGGTTTTATTTGTATATTTACCAGTACTGTTTATGAGTCACCATAAGAAATGTCTTTTTTGATATTTTTCATTTCAGAGTGTCTAAACCGAGATAGTCTGGTTGAAAAAAAAATAAAAATAATAATAATAATAATAATAATAATAATAATAATAAATATATATATATATATATATATATATATATATATATATATATATATAATAAAAAAAAAAAAAAATAAACTTCACACTAAATTCTTTCAAAAATATTTGACTTTAAGTTCTGTAATATTGTTTAAATCTCTCTCTATTCTTTTCCCTGTGTCTCTTTTCAGCTCTTTTTAGTCAGTCTCACTTTGTAGATCTTGAGATTTTAAACTTTTTTTTTTCCACAAATTGATTTTCTTTTTCTTTTTTTTTCCAGCAAACAACTTCTGATGGCTTTTTATTTTCCAAGAATATGCGTTTTTTGTAACACTTTATAATACTGTTCTATCAGTAGGTGGCTATGCAGGAATTAATGCATAAGAAATAAGTAATACTACATTAACACTTTAGTCACTATTAACTAATTTGGAAACACAATGACATAATCAGTAGATAATTGTGATGATGGTGGTAGTTCACTATTAGCTAATCAGTAATTTCTGAATATTGTTTACCTAACTGAGTACTATTAATTAACTATAGCTAAATTAAAATAACTACTAATTAGTTACTTATCACAAAATGTGAAAGATATTATTTGTATTGCCAACATGAAAATACATCTTCAGAGAAGCATGACATTTGGCCTCTATGTTCTTGAACTAGACTTATGAACTGGATCAACTTATAAACCTCTCTAAATCATTGCCTGGCGGAATTGTTGCTAGAATAATTCAGTGTCTGGTATCTAGGAATGGGTCAATAACAAATAAGGATGTCATGTGTTAGCGATCATAAAAAGGAAAAATCATTTGGAAAATCTACTGTAGTTTAGAATGCTTGTGCTAAGTTCTTAGAAATGTAATATATGTATTTATGTTGGCTTCATACATTTTTTTTAAAATATGCATATCATATTTTACAAAACATTTTATTTTATTTTATTAAATTTAAAAAAAATGTCAAGTGGTGTAACCAAGTAAAAAGAAGGCCTACTAAAATACTTTCCTAGCATCATGAATACATGAGTGTGCACAATTTGGTAATTATCCTAAAAAAATGTTTCAATCATAAAAACAAAACAAAAAATGAAAAATTTAATCGTAGAATATGTTCCTCATTAGGGTGGTGTATTTAAGTAATTTTTATATGAATTGCATTTTAATGTGTTTTTGAATAATTTAATGAATCTTATCTAATAGAATAATCTGAACTGTGAAACAACACAACCATCAACCCTCAAATTCATTCAGGGCTTGTGATTTTCGATGCTCGAGCTGAGTCAGTGGGCTCAGCTGAAACAGGAAGAAGAGCAAGGTTCACTCTTTATCCACCTGAACGTGCGCTGGAGCACATACACACGTTTAAGATCTAATGGTAACACTTTACAAAAAGGTTCCATTTGATAACATTAGGTAATGCATTAGGTATTATGAACAAACAATGAACAATATAGATTTTATACAGCATTTATTAAGTAAGGGATAATGTACAGTCAGCCAGTCATTTGTTCTGGATTAATTCTTGCATAGTTAACAATTACTAATGGAAGAGTATTATAAAGTGTTACCGTGTTTTCTTTTGATTTAAGATTATACATTTCATAACTGGCCCTATAGTATGTTATTAAAAAAATATAAAAATAATAGAAAATACCACTTGTCTTAATTTAAGAATTTTAAGCATGGATAGTGTTCTTATCTTATCAGTGTCCTGTTCAAAAGCCCTTAGTTTTCCTGAATGGCTATTCTTTGATTTGTGGAACAAGATAACACGGGTATTATGTTTTGAAATGAACAGATATGCAAATTTCTGCTAGGGAATTTCAGATTCATTACATCTTACTGTTATGTAAAACGAGATGGTGAATTAATTTAGTAGAGTCAGCACATAGTCACAATTCTCAGATTAAAGGGCAGTACAAAAAATTGCTGCGTCCCAATTCGTATACTATCCGTCCTAAATAGTATTCGAAAATAGAATTAGTACGTCCCAAATCGTAGTATGTTGAAATGAGTGTTCCAAAGATACCCGGATGGTCTACTATTTCCGGTCAGAATCCGAAGTGCAGATCGATGCACACTCTAACTGCTAATATTGCACACAACCCATTGCGTGCGGGAGGGAGGAGCTTTGAGATGATGCAAACATGGCGGCCGGATGCGGCAGCGGAGATGCACCCTCAGTTTTTAAGTGTAAGAACTTAAATGTTTAGCGCTAATTAAAGTTATATTTTATTGTCTCATAATATTAATGGATTTGTGTTGTGCAAAAAAAGTACCGTGTTTATCTTGTAGGGTCCGATGAAGACACTGAGCGCCTCATTAACTGGCGCATTGCCAACGACGATGTTTGTTTAACTGTCGCGGTGTGCGTAACTAGGCAACCACGTTCTCTTCCATTGCATGACGTCTTCGTAGTATGTCCCAGAACGTGCATACTCTTTTGCTACACACTCAAAAGTATGTACATTTTCTTCAAAAAAAGAGTACATTCTTTTAGGTCGTAGTATAAGTAGGCGAATTTGGACACAGCAATAGTCTGAACATTAGAGAGCTGGATCAAGATATATTCATTCATTTACCCTGATCTAACAACAGCCTGCTGTTATTGATGTATTGTCTTATTTTTCTTTGTTTATTTCCTGACTGATTTTTCAGAACAATTCATACTAGTATTTAGTAACATACTACTATTTCCTTTTATTTAAGATTTTGCTTTTTATTCTGGAGTTTAAAGGGATTGTTCCCCCTAAAAAAAATAGTTCTGTCATAATTTGCTCACAATCATGTTACAAACCTGTGTAATACAAAAGGAAATGTTAGGCAGAATATCTTGGTCACCATTAGGGTTGTAGCGGTATACCAGTTTCACGGTATACCACGGTTTGAAATTTGACGGTTATCATACCATGTACACTTGCTTATCTACGACAGGGGTAGCTGCAGCTTGGAGTAATGGGCGTGGCAAGAGGTAGGGGCGTGGCAAGAGGTTTCTCATTGGTCAAAGGAGTTTCCTCCTGGCAACTGCGTTGGCCAATCAGCAGTAACCATAGTACAAAACTAGTATGACTTTAATAGTGTCAGGAGACATTTTTATCTTTAAAATAATAATTTAATTTATTTTTTAATGATTTTATTTTATTATTTAATTTAAGTACATACATTTCAAGTATAATGCAATAAAAAAACAAGATGAATACAAGGCATTGTAAATACAGTTCAAAATGTGTAAACCAGAGAATAACAATAACAACTGAAGTATAAAATGAACATAATATAAATAAATACAAAAATAAAAGTTTATAATATCAAGGCAGTTATAGATATTTTCAAAAACTTTTTGAATTTGTGATCTCATGTTTGAAAGGGTTTCAAAGTATACTGTGAGATCAGTGTTATAAAAGGTAATATAGGAGGGTTTCTTTTGAGTTATTTTTGTCTTATGAATATAAAACTTCGCCAAAATAATTTTATTATATAATTTTGTTTTTCAGAAAAATATGGGTTTTGGAAACAAAGAAAAATGTCATGAGATTCTAAATTAAGACAAATTTGTTTTAAAGTCAGTCCAAAAAGAAATACAAAAAGGGCAATACAAAAATAAATGTTCAATATCTTCAAGTGATGTGTTACAAAAAGTGCATTTATTACAAACAGTATGAATGTTTTTTAATGATTGATCCTAAAAAATTTGCGGTGGTGATGACGTCATGTAACCCGCGCCGTACAGAAGGTTTCGAAGGTAACGTACTTTTTAATATATTCTCAATATCATTATTGCTATTTTTAAAGTGAAAGAAATGTATTTGGTCTTGTATAATTATTTGTTGGCCGGATCAGGAAGCTTTCGCGTCCAATTGTAAAGACCTTACGGCACGCCCCATTCCTCATGGCACGCCCCATTCCTTTCCGACCTTATGGCACGCCCATTGCTCCAGCCTGCAGTTACCTCTACTTGACTGGACGGAGAATCTCACATGCTCTTCTCCTTTCCTCCTTGTCTGCCTGTCAGACTCGTCAACCTGTGACATGCACGTGCGCGCGCAGCGGAGAAAATGTCAGAGAGAAGCAAGGCTAGGGGGTCTGACATGAGTTTATGTGTGAGTTAAAGCAGTGTTTCTCAACTGGTCTATTCGGACTGGGTCGCGGACAGCAGGGAAAGAACAATGCCATGGTTCTCCCATTGAAGATATTTCGGCGGCCGCCCAAGTGATCGACTATTTAAGACTGCCGACGTAGGTTTTAATGATAATCTCGCAAACAGCTAAAGCAGACATGGGCAACATACGGCCCGCGGCTCATTATCGTAGAAGTGTTTTTATTTTTCATTGGATATTTCAGTTAACTTGCATTGGGAACTAACGTGCCTCCACACGCATTTAACTTGCTCAGGGTTGCCAGATAAGAGACGAAACACCCCGTTTGAGATTTATACTTGCGGAAATTGGAAATATTCCGCCTAATGTAATACTTATTTTGTGCAATCTGGCAACCATGCACGCGAGTGTGCTATTTCTATCTGGCTTACCCCTTTGAACAAATTTGAGGAAATTTCCTCCTGTGTAATATGTGCATAAATATGTAATATTAGGTAAAAAAACGGGATAATAATGGGCTCATATATGTAAATATGTTCTTCAATTTTTAAAAGGTGGAGAGAAAACTTCCTGTAGATTTTGACATCAACAACAAAAATAATGTCACTTGATGTATGTCCTTGTACTGGAAAACCATGAACAAAACTATGCAACATAAAATTAAATGCAACCCAGGATATATTAAATACAGGTTATGTTTAATCTATGGCAGGTCGACACTTGATGTCCAATGTAAAATCTGTCCAGAAACACTGAGTTAAAGATACAGACAGGAGCAGTATATGATGATTAATAATAATCATAGGACATTACTTCAAAAGCTCACACAGCTGATGTTATTTTTCATTTAGAAGATAATTTAACATGCTATACTAACATGTAAACTAACATGCTTTAGTTATATAACATGTTATAGTTACATGCAATTTTTATCATGTTTATAAATAGGTTTATTATTATAATTCTGTTAGCTTTCCTATTCTATTTTATTTATTTTCAAAAGGGAGAATTTTTTTTACACATAAATGGTTTCAAGTTTCAATTATGATAAAGTGTTTGCTCAAAAATAAATAAATAAATAAATAAAATAACCCTTCTGTTTTCACTGATAATACTAATTGTGTAATACCGTATACCGTGATACCATGAAACCGTGATATTTTCTGAGATGGTTGTCATACCGTGAAAATCTCATACCGTTGCAACCCTAGTCACCATTTATTTTCACTATATGGGACAATTATTTCATCAGGAGAATTTAATTCTCTTAAAGATCTCTTTGAAAAATGTCTTCTGTTTCGTCACTTCCAGCATACTCTCTTGCTGTAAGCAGTGTGATTCTTCACACCATACTGATACATCTCAGCACAAAACAATAGCTGTCCTCAAAGCTAAGAATGAGCAGCCAGGGGGGTCCACTGAAGTCAAGATAGCTAGCAGCAATAACAAAGGCACAAATATTAGCTCTGCTAAACAATCAAGCTGCGATAGTGATGACACCTCTGTTCAGAGAAGCAGCAATGCACCTGATGAGTCGTAGCAAGAGCAAACAAAGGAGACAGTCAACCAACGGCTAGACTCGAGCTCTACCCAGGTGGAGGATGATGGAACCGAGCAATCAGTACATTGTTCCTGCTGATCCAACTTTATGGGGGCATATTACAGAGCAAGTGAGAGAATAGGCTATACAATGTGGGCTTGCAGCCTATCAGAACCAGGCTGCCAAAATATCCAGCATCTGTACAAGACTGTGGAATTGGAGAAAAACGTGTTCTCTAATGAACAAATTATTACATTTGTGTCTCCAAAACATCAAAATTGTGCCTAGGCAATGGCTACTTTACTCCCGTCAAATGGTTTAGTTTATTTCTATGCATGCAAACTTTTGTCATCGCAAAGTCATGCTTCTTTATTGAGGAAGATATCCGACCACGAAAAGAGTGCTGATCACCGACACCACATGCTTGCTTTATTAAACAGAACGAAACACCTATCTACACTGAATGGTTCGCTTTGCTGGCAGATAGAGGCGAAATAAAACTATTGAAAGGAGGTCATGTAGTAGCTGTTGTCAAGATTTTGGAAGAGATGGGGCTTCCAATCCGAGGGCATGACGAAATATTGGGATCACCACACAATGGATATTACCTGGGTTTGCTTGAACTGATTGCCGAGTTTGAAACCTTTTTACAAGAACATATTAAAAAGCATGGACAGAAGGGTATGGTAAGCCTTCTTACTTGTCCTCTGGAATCTGTGAAAAGTTTATCTCATTAATGGGCAATAAAACTAAGAACATCATAGCAGCTGGGGTTGGACTTGTCAAATTTCCATGGACAAAGCTATGATAATGCAAGCAATAAGTCTTGTAAATATAATGGACTTCAAGCGCACACTGACAATGCAAAACCCTTTAATTCATTACATGCCCTGTGCCAGTCATTCTTTAAATCTTGTTGGTGTCAACAGCATAGATGACTGCTGTGAGGAGGTCACATCCTTTTTTGATTTATTACAATCAGTTTATACCTTCTGCAGCGCATCCACTCAATGCTGGAATAGGATATTTCATTACAATGACATTCACATTACTGACTCTTAAATCTTTGTGTGGCACAAGAGGGCAGACTCCACCAAAGCTCTCCATTAAAACTATAATGCAATTAGAGAAAATAGAAAATTGCCAAAGATTGTGATGAGCAGGCAGACATAACACGTGATGCTGCTGCACTCGTTGTTAAGCTGAATAAGATGGAAACAGCACTGATGACTATATTTTTGGACAGGGTGCTAAGCAGATTTAAGGCAACAAACGTTCATCTGCAAAAAAGCGACATGGACTTAGCAACTGCTGTTGGCCTTTTGAAGTACACCAGTGTCATAGTTCAGTACACCAGTGGGCAGGTGTCCATTAACATCTACTGATGACAGATGTTGTTTAAAAAACAGAGAGTTCTATGATCATTTTGTGTTTGATTCTACAAAGAATATAAAGTGTCATGTTGATTTTGGGAGTTTCATTAATGTTTCATTGCAGAGTGGAAGTTGCCCAGGGGCACCACTAAGTCTTAATCCGCCTATGATCCTCAGACCCTAACGTGACTGTGTGCATTTATCATTTCCCTTTTTGAGTTGTTACAAGTAGCACCTAATAAACATGCAAATAAATAAATACATTCTAAAGCAAACCTAAAAATTAATGGCAACATATGTGGACAGTGGGACTAAATTGTGAAATGTTAAATAATGCCAAGCTATAGAAAGTCTTTTAAATTTGTTTATGATGTTTTCAAGAGTGTTGGTTATTCATGTTACAGACATTACATAAAAAATTAGCATTATTCATTCTGATTCATTGTAATGGCCTGCATCATCCAATCACTGCCAACCATGTTAAAATACAATTTTACAATATGAATTCTGAATCTACAGTATGTACTGATTACCATTGTCCCATGTCTGCCAAACATGTTGAGAGGTTCAAACATCATATGCAGCCTGAAACTGAACTTTTTATAGCCAGTTTGGACTAAATGCACTTAGCTGCACAGAGAGTTATAGGATGCTCCCTTGCTCCCTATTTACTGAATTACTTAACCTCCAGTGTGCGGTCTGTCTCCGCTGATCTCAGAACAGTTTGAAATGCACCTTATTTTCATCCTAACTCCATACAAAGCCTCTGAAAGCAATATTTTTCAGCTTTTGGACAAACCCACTGATTCTCTATTTGTTAATGCACAGTATGGTAAACTACACATTAGTATACATTGTATTCAGCATGGCGTTTCATGATAAATTGCTCAAATTTTAAAAATGGCATACCGGATGAAACTAGAGACTCTAATCATTTGACTCAAATTTGGTTTCAGTGTAAAAACTTAATGAGGTTTCTTACCAGATGCAGTTTTGTTGGCGTTTCTCCCAAAGACAAACTCCACTGTTGTCGGCACCATGTTGTTTTGTCCGTATGTTGAAAGTTTAAGCGTTTACTGATAGTCCAGGGTCTACTGAACTGAAAGACTGTTTAAATTAATTTAAATAATGCATTGCATATAGCGAAGCCAAAAAACAATGTCCATACATGTGTATGCAGGTTTGCAAGAGGTTAAGGATGTTTAGATATTTTTACTGGAAAACAAGACACAAATATTTTATCCTGTACTAAGTATTCGGACATCCTACTTGTTTGACATACTGCTTTTTGCTTAATGTAAAGCAAAGAAGTATGCATATCCATAAACAGAGCATCACATATGCTTAGTTATTGTTACTAAAGGTGGGTTCGGCTTCATTATAATAATTTAACAGGATTTCACATGGGAAATTAACACGTTGTTTCAATAGCTGAATCTTGTCACACACCTCTTTAATCTTTTAATTGCTCTGGTCACCAATTTTACATCTTTTACATCAGGTATCTGAATTTGAGTAGATTTTCTGGAGACTACTTAAACTGAGCTGTTTACAGTGTACTGTGGTGTTAATGAGGCATCTTGGTTAATTTCAAACTATTATCTCCCAAGTGAACCATAGCCAAATATGAAGGAAATACGGGGTTGTAAATGTTTGTCTATTAGTGCATATACATACTAGTGCATATACATTGATTCTCTGTTCTAGAGTATTACTGTATTGATTTCTACAGTATCCATATCATGTTTTTTTCATTTACATAATTTCATGTCATGGAGCTCATAGAGGCCTTGATTATTCTGATCACTCAATGCATTTTCTAATGCTCAATCATCTGGCTAATTCCCAGCTTATCAACCACAGCTTCACCACTCTGAGACATGAACACCATTATTATTATTGAGGCACCACAACATTAAAAGTCTCTTCTAATGGTCTTCCTTTCGAAACCAATCTCCATTATGCTGTTTCCATATACTCTCAAATCGACTTAGGCCCATTTGAGGGGAGCATTAATAATTTTCATTGCTCTTCATTGCCGTCTATTTGAGTCTGAGATTTATTGATATCTGTAAATGCATTGTCACTTGCAAACTGCAAATTATTCTGTACAGTAAGAATTTTTTTTGTTGAGTGAAGGAAGGCTAGATGAGATGGATTCAGTTTTGAGGTTGGTTGGTTACAGTGGTGTGCAGTGGACTTGTGCAATGAAGAGGCAAAGTTCCCTGCCCGGGGCTTGGGTTTTTTTCAGTCCAGTGTTAACTTGTGTTACAGATACATTTGAATTTTACACCGTTTATAAAATTTTGCTTATACGATCAAGTTTACACTAAAAAAATTACAATTATTGTAATACACTCATCTCACGATTCGGTTCGATACACAGTACTGAATTCACAATTTGATTCTCTAATCATACTTCAAACAAAGCTAGAATCACAAAAAAATGTTTATTGAAAGTTTATCATTTTAATTATTGTCATTATTTAGTGTTATTATTTCTAGGATATTTTATTTACTAGTAAATCTTAAAGCCTCTGTATAGTGCCTTGAGAAACACAGTTCTATTTGGGTTTTTTTTTTACGTATCATCCCAAAACAGGAAGTGTGTGTGTGTTTGGGGGGGGTGGCCACGATGAACGATTCATCCTATTTTTAAAAATAGACAATGGACTTAAGTTTATAGCCACACACACATGCCCCTTGTCCACCACAATGCTTATGTCAGGGCCAATTACAGACTAAACTTGAGAAGCAGTCTCAATACAACCATCTTTTCCAAAGACTAGGCTTTTCCAACCAAACGATGATCTAACTGATAACATTAATCCATAACCAGCCCACAAACTCAAACAGCACATAGTGGGTTTTGCTTAAGACAAGGCTGAAGCCGTTGTTCAATGCAGATGAACGAGAAAACAGAGAGTAAAGTTAATCTATCCATGTTTTGAATCAAAATACACTAAGCATAAAGAATAAAGAATGGTTACTTGAGCTGTACATCCCAAAAAACCTAACCCAAAATCCCTATGCCCTATTCCTTTCTAAGACAATTATCCTCCACTGTGAGAGCTTCAGATGGCTGAAAGGTGACAGCGGTCAGTCAGAGCTCACTTCTTATTGGAAATTTGAAATGACCCTTTAGCACGGATTGTGCTTCCTACTATGTGCCCTGCGAAGGCATGATCATTGCCAGTTAGAACAAAGCCAGATGCACTTTACATTTATAGGAGAAGGGTGTGTTCTCATTATAGAAAATATTTAATTGGATTTCTCAACATCTATGTGACATCATGGATATTCCTTAGTCTTTTAAGCCAGAGGCGAGGGGCTTCAGATTTGAAATGCTTATATCTTCTGAAAACAAATTTTGTCAACATTTAGAAGTACACTAGCATATAAAAGACCTTAAAGCTGTCAGGTTTTAGTCTGAAGAACCCAAATGGAGACAGAATAAATGCTCAAAACTATTTTAAGGAAAAAGTACAAAAACAAAACCAAACACAAAAGGCCCAGACAGAGGTCAAACTGTCTGCAAACCATAAATCCCATGACATGGAAAAACAAGACTTGAACCAAATAACTAAACAAACAAACTTTAGAAATAAACAATGAAAACAAGAAATAACCAGACGGACAGGGAAAACCACAACTGAATACAAGGGAAACAAGAGGAAGAATCCAGCACAGAATATAAAGAATATAAAGCAGGAGAAATCAAGTCAAACAAGGGCAGGTGAGGGACAAGAACATATAATGATATAACAAAGTGTCAGGATCCACATGAAGTGAAAAACAAGACTAGCCAGTGATGACAGGATCCTGACATAAGCTAATAAAAACTTTTTTATTTTATATTTTGTATATATATATATATATATATATATATATATATTATATATATATATATATATATATATATATATAAGATTTTGGGGGGTGTACTTGCTTGTTTTTATTCCCCATCCCCCCTGGAATCTACACCCCTGATTTGGTGTTTAAAACTGAATATGTATGTTTGCATGTATGTATGTATGTATATATACAGTGCATCCGGAAAGTATTCATAGCATTTCACTTTTTCCACATTTTGTTATTGTTTATTACAGCCTTATTCCAAAATTGATTAAATTCATTATTTTCGTCAAAATTCTACAAACAAGACCCCATAATGACAACGTGAAAGTAGTTTGTTTGAAATCTTTGCACATTTATTAAAAATAAAAACTAAAAATATCACATGTACATAAGCATTCACAGCCTTTGCTCATTACTTTGTTGAAGCACTTTTGGCACCAATTACAGCCTCAAGTCTTTTTGAGTATGATACTACAAGCTTAGCTCACCTATTTTTGGGCAGTTTCTCCCATTCTTCTTTGCAGGACCACTCAACCTCCATCAGGTTGGATGGGGAGCGACGGTGCACAGCCATTTTCAGATCTCACCAGGGATGTTCAATCGGGTTCAAGTCTGGGCTCTGGCTGGGCCACTCGAGGACATTCACAGAGTTGTCCCGTAGCCACTCCTTTGTTATCTTGGCTGTGTGCTTAGGGTCGTTGTCCTGTTGGAAGATGATCCTTCGTCCCAGTCTGAGGTCCAGAGCTCTCTGGAGCAGATTTTCATCAAGGATGTCTCCGTACATTGCTGCATTCTTCTTTCCCTCGATCCTGACTAGTCTCCCAGTTCCTGCCGCTGAAAAACATCCCCACAGCATGATGCTGCCACCACCATGCTTCACTGTAGGGATGTTACTAGCCAGGTGATGAACGGTGCCTGGTTTCCTCCAGACATGATGCTTGCCATTCAGTCCAAAGAGTTCAATCTTTTTGTTTCTCATGGTCTGAGAGTCCTTCAGGTGCCTTTTGGCAAACTCCAGGCAGGCTGTCATGTGCCTTTTACTGAGGAGTGGCTCCCGTCTGTCCACTCTACCATACAGGCCATATGATTGGTGGAGTGCTGCAGAGATGTTTGTTCTTCTGGAAGGTTCTCCTCTCTCCACAGAGAAATACTGGAGCTCTGTCAGAGTTACCATCGGGTTCTTGGTCACCTCTCTAACTAAGGCCCTTTTCCCCCGATCGCTCAGTTTGTCCGGGCGGCCAGCTCTAGGAAGAGTCCTGGTGGTTCAAAACTTCTTCCATTTACAGATGATGGAGGCCATTGGGACCTTCAATGCTGCAGAAATTTTTCTGTACCCTTCCCCAGATCTGTGCCTCAATACAATCCTGTCTCGGAGGTCTATAGACAATTCCTTGGACTTCATGGTTTAGTTTGTGCTCTGACATGCACTGTTAACTGTGGGACCTTATATAGACAGGTGTGTGCCTTTCCAAATCATGTCCAATCAACTGAATTTACCACAGGTGGACTCCAATCAACTTGTAGAAACATCTCAAGTATGATCAGTGGAAACAGGATGCACCTGAGCTGAATTTTGAGTGTCATGGCAAAGGCTGTGAATACTTATGTACATGTGATTTTTTTATTTTTTATTTTATTTTTTTATTTGTAATAAATTTGCAAAGATTTCAAACAAACTTCTTTCACGTTGTCATTATGGGATATTACTTTTAGAAATTTAATCTATTTTGGAATAAGGCTGTAACATAACAAAATGTGGAAAAAGTGAAACGCTGTGAATACTTTCCGGATGCACTATATATATATATATATATATATATATATATATGTGTATATATCTATGTATTCATACCATGATCAGTGAACCCCCCCCCCCCAATGTTCAAGCCAAGTCTGTATCCCTACTTGATGATCCACCTTAAAGGTCTTGATAAATTTGTTATCAATATGTAATAATTTAAATTTTCAAGCACTATTTTGTTCCCTATTCATGGAAATTGCCTATTATTGGTGTAATATTATTGTGGAAATTCTTATCACCTTTGTTTAGCTTTCCCAGAGAAAGTGAAAAGTGATGCAATCAGCCAAATTTACTTTCAGATATTCTGTGGCACTTTTGTTTCTAAGTGAAAATCAATAAAAGTGTCAGTGCATCAAGACTTTAGACCATCTCATAAAATATCTATTGCCATTCCTTGTGTATAACTGTTGACAGTGTGGGATATTGCTCTCATACTTGGGCACACTTTAGCTGTTGGCAGTCAGTTCGATCAAATCTTGTTTTCTGGAAATGCCATAAGGGCTACTCCCTCAGTATGCCAACATGCTCTCCTCCCAATGCAATTTTCCAAATGATGTTGACATTTATTGATGTGCCCCAGGCAAGGCTGTGCTATCAAAAACTTTGGCAGCAAATCATTCTCTTGAGGTTTCAGGTTCATATCCTCTGTCAAGTTTGGGATTTTTCCGTAGGTTACAATGTAGGACACTTTCAAAATGTGTCCTTTAGGAGCTCTGGTCACCCAAAACATAATACTGGTTATAAATCATTTCACACTGTACAGAACAGGATTTTGTGCTGATTAACTGATATTCTGATTATATAAGGTCATGGTAATAATTCTTGTTATTTTGCATGCTTGCTCTACCATTTCGACTACAGTTTTATGCTTTTTATTTTTTATTATTTCTCTGTTGGCTTGTTGTGATTTTTGGGATTCTCTTGTCACTTTAGTTTGATGTATATTCTCTCCCTCCATTCCTCCTTTTCTGTTTCCTATTGGTGGATGGTATTATTCTCCCATTAGGCCACTGGCCGGATGCATGAAGCTTCATGTTCAGGGACATATCATTAATATTTCAACAGAAGGTTAAGTCAGGGAGTCTTGCCTCCTCTGGCTTGCACTGTGTAGGGCCAAAGTAGAAACCAGGTCACAAAACACTTAAAAGACAATGAAGGACAGACATGAACACCATTAGTCCAATGCCTCTGTCTGGAAACATTGTAGCAACACATAGAACAGGTAGGAAATGTAAAATCTGTTTCTGCACTCCCACTGTGTATTCAATGCTTGTGGAGATAAGGAACAATGGCCTTAAATTTTACCTGCCATTACTTTTGAAAATAGTAACATTTCCTCTTTGAAAATAATCTGAGATTTTCACTAAAATGTTAACACAAATATGCCATTTAAATTGTATTTTCTCTATATTTTATTTTCAAGTATGACATATCGATACCTTCCTGTAAAACTACCTGTCCTCAGACCATAAATCGATATTTAACTGAAACAGTATAAGGACAGGCTAGTTGATCATTCAACATAAAGTTTAATCAGAAACTCGACATAAAACAAACATAAACACAAGGACACACATGCAACGGTGCCACGTGTGTCTCTCTCTCGCTCTCTCTCGCTCTCTTAAATTGGTTCCTCTGGCTCCCCTTTATCTCGCTCTCCAAATGATCAGCTGATTAAGCGTCTGCCAAGAACCATCATGGACTGGCCATGCCCTCCTCCTCGTCACACTCCTCCCCCACCCGATTCAAGCTGGAGTGCCACTGGTCTGACTAACTTACCCCCCCAGCAATGCCCTCCTCGTCACATTCATATTGATGGAATTATGTAAAAGGAGTATTCTGTGTTAAATACAAGTCAAGCTCAATCGACAGATTGTGTGGCATAATATTGATTACCACAAAAATTAAGTTTGACTTGCACTGCATTTTGGGGCAAAAATCTGGGTTACAGTGAAGCACTTAATGGAAGTGAATGGGGACAATCCCAAAACGTTGGATACACACTGTTTCAAAATTATAGCCACAGTACATATACAATATGTGTGTTAACATAATTTCATTATGACAAAATAAACTATTAACCTTTTCTGTGTAAAGTTATAGCCAATTTTACAACTTCATTGCCATGACGATGTAATGTCAACAAACCCTAACATTCCTAAATTAATCCCTAGTTTTAACAGAAGAATTAATGTTAGTGCTTTTATAAAATTATATTTATTAAAATATAATATTCTTCACATTTCTGCCTTTAAACCCTCAAACAAATTGTCCCCATTCACTTCCATTGTCAGTGTCTCACTGTAACCTTGAGTTGTGTTTTGTTTTTTAAACAAAAGTAAGTTAATCAACATTATGCCACAAATGCTTTTGATTGAGTTTAACTTGTATTGAATATTCTGGAATATTCCTTTAAACTTTCAATAAACATTTAGATTTGTATTAAAGAAATATACATATGTATCTTTAAAAGAATTTCAACAATGTACTGGCAGAGGGAAGAGTTTAAAAACAAAAAACAAAACAAAAAAACATTTAAGTTAATTGTGCTTCTATTTTCTGGGTTACAGCCATGCTTTTTCAACATGAACAAACTGTAGGGACATTTTCTAAAAATCCTTTATGTGGGTCTCATTAGTAAAGCAACAACAGAAAGACAAAATGACTAATAGATGAAAATTAAATATGTTTATTTTTTCAACACTGAAAGATTCTCATCAACAGATGAGGCTGACTGTCAGTTTGAAGCCATTCTGTATTTTTAATTCTTTTTTAATAATAGTTGCAAGCTTTATAATATATAATGCTCAAATACTACTTAACATGTACTTAACTACTTACCCGATAAATCCAAAAATAATTAATTATAAACCTTCATTATATTGATTTTAATAGTGTTATTGGGAAAGTGGGCTGGATAAATTCAGATTTTCCTTATTTCTTGAATTCCATTGTGTGGAGAATACATTTGACCATACATGAGTTGCTCTGCAATAGGGGAACCATTAAGGTGATGTATGAGTTAGGTCATCTGTCTGCAGGGTCAACAGCAAGGAATTATATTTGCAGTATGGAAAAAAGCAGTCCGATTTACAGTGTGCTTCCATTAGCACCATTTCACTAAACAATTAGGAGTGAAGTACATGAAGGAGTTTGAGAATTGTAGTTCAGAAAATATAATGGAGGTTGTGCACTGGCATTTACTGTACTAGTAATTGTCTTGTTCCCATACATGCATACATGATGATTGTAAGGGGGTTTAGATGGGCAAGGAGGAGTTTGATGGAGCTTGATGATATAAATAATAGTTTAATGCAAACCAAAACAAAAAGACAAACACACAAAAGTGTCAGACAGCTGCCCGTAAATCACTCTCTCTCTCTGTCCCACTGCAGTCTCCAGTTGGCCTTTATCTCTCTCTCTGAGGTTTGATTAGCCTGATTAGGGGTGTGTAGCATCACGACCCGGCCCCGCCCTCCACCCTGTCACAAAGATATAATGGTGTTGAGGTATTTTCAGCATCATTAATGTTTCTTAATTAAGAGTACTTAATTTTCAGTAGGTTTGCCCACTAGGCAACAGAATCAACAATGTCTTATAAAGTGGCATTTTGCCTCTTTTATTGATAGGAGAGCAGAGAGAGGACCGGTAATGATGGAGAAATGGGATTGGAAAATGACATGAGCCAGACTCTAATTCAAATAACCCACAAGAACACCATGACCCTGCTTACCACTAGGCTATGTCTGCAACAGTATTAATGTTTTATAATGTGTCTTTATAACCTTAAACCCTTAAAGGGATTGTTTACCCAAAAATTATATAATTATTTACTTACCCTCCTGCCATCCCAGATTTGTTTGGCTTTGTTTCTTCTGCAGAACACAAACAAAGATTTTTAGAAGAATATCTCCGCTCTGTAGGTCCTTACAATGTAGGTGAATGGTGGTCAGACCTGTAAAGCTCCAAAAATCAAATAATGGCCACATAAAAGTAATCCATATATTCACTTTCACATTTTCACATTTTGAAAGTGAAAGTGAAAGTGGAGAATTATAGTAAAATAGGACTCAATACTTCTCTGTTTCTCACCCACTGCTGCTTCACACTTCATATCGCTTCTGAAGACATTGATTTAACCACTGGATTACACTTACGTGGCTGTGGCAGGGCAGAGGGCGGGGCCGGGTTGTGATTATACCCTTATCAGGCTAATCAAGCCTCCGAGAGGGATAAAGGGCAAATGCGGAAGATGGTGCGGGAGAGAGAGATTGTTTACGGACATGTCCGTCCTGTGTGTTTGTTTGTAATGTTTGGTTAAGTTTATCATTAAAATATTATTTATATCGTCAATCCGGTTCTCGCCTCCTCCTTTCCCTTAAATCCCTTTACAGTGGCCTTTCAACGTGGAGCTTCAAATGTCTGGTCACCATTCTCTTGCATTTTAAGGACCAACAGAGCTGAGATATTCTCCTAAAAATCTTTGTTTGTATTCCACAAAAGAAAGTCTACACATCTGGGGTGGCTTGAGGGTGAGTAAATGGTCACCTTTAAATGCACCCTCATAATGCGATTATAATGTGAATAAGGCAGTACTGCGATTAAACTCTAGACCATGTACAAAATATTGGGACTAAGATGTTGCGATGTTGCTATGACCAAAGTGCACCTGCACCAGCAATGCAGAAGAATGCATGTTCCACTCAAGCACAAGTTTGAAAGCATAAAAAAAAAAAAAAAAAAAAAAAAGTAGCTGCACTTACTTTTTTTCTTCATGTAAAACAGCAGTTCCATGCAAGGAGCATTGTTTTCCAGCAGTGGTGCTCCCCCATCTTCAGCCCCATGGCAAAAGAAAACATATTTTCCACAGTTGTGACTGTCAGTTTGCAGTCTGAATTGAATGTTGGGGAGATGAAAAGACCATGTGCCACAAAATAATGGGAAGAAAATACATCTTTGAAACAACATCCATCGCGAGTAGATCGTTTCACACACAAATAACTTGTATGAACCGATTGTTTTTAGTGAATCAAAACAGACAGAGCGACCAGTGTAGTCCTTCAAACAAACGACTCTTATGAACTGATTGTTTTTAATGAATCAAAACAGACAGCGCATCCAGTGTAGTTTAAAATCACTCTTATTAACCGGTTCTTTTAGTAAATCGTTCAAAAAGACTCACAAACTGATGGACTAATTTTTGTAATAAATAGTATTTTATAAAAAAGCATTAAAACATCACATTTCTCTGCAACTAATCAATGGAAATGGCATCTAAACCGTATTGAAGTGGTTAGCCCAATTCATGTAAATATCTTAATCAAATTATTCCTTATACTCTGTTTATTGTAATAATAATACTAATAATAATATTGGCTCAGGTGATAGAGCGGGTTGGCCATTAATCGCAGAGTTGGTGGTTCGATTCCCGGCCCACATGACTTCACATGACACTGATGAACCCCAAGTTGTTCCCAATAACAGGCTAGCGCTTTGGATGGCAGCTCTGCCGTCATTGGTGTGTGTGTGTGTGTGTGTGTGTGTGTGTGTGTGTGTGTGTGTGTGTGTGTGTGTGTGTGAATGGGAGTTCACAGTGTAAAAAAAGGTTAAAAAAGAGCAATATAAGTGCAGATCATTTATCATTACTGGATACTGGCTAGGATGTCAGTCATGACTTCAAATGCAGTCATTTTTTTTGCTGAGGGTGAGATAGCTTGTGTATGTCTGCTTTTGTGTGGATGTGAGTGTGAATCAATTAACATAAGTGCGGAAGCCGGTTTTCGCACACACCGGTAACTGCCGAATTCTCTTGTTACCAACTGAGCCTATCACTTAAGCTCTGTGTGAGGCATGTATGCAGCACTGCAATAGCTGCCTGCATTTGGTTTGAATGCAGATTGATTTTTTCAGCGGGTTGAGTAGCTGCTGCTTATTGGTAATGAGGAACATTTGCAGTTGCTCGCCGAAGTCTGGTCTAAATTAGACAACTCTGCCCCCAAACAAAAACGGACACAGGATAAAAATAAAGCTGACCTGATGAACTGACACATTTTTGGTGACACTGTTCATGAAGCCTTTGCATTTTATAAGGTATTAATAACATCAAATAAAACACATTAAAATCTGATATATCTTTACAAAAAAATAACCACAACTAGATCGGGGTTTGCACATAATACGCATCCAATGCAAATGCTGAGGAATAGTAGGCCATGCAGGAAGCGCATGCCTCCCGTCTCGCGGACCCATTCGAGGACCCGGAAGGCTCCCAAGCGGTCCTGAGACGCCCGACCCAAGATGTTCCGGAGCTGGTAAGAAGACCATTCCGTCCCCCGGTGGAGGGCCAGGAGGAGAATCCTTTGTTGAATTTATTTCATTTGCCGCACCCTCTTCACGCTGCTGTACCCACATTCTCAATAAAAGAGATATTTCCTTTGTCTCTGGGTCACCTGGCCCGCAAATGCCATTCTCATGGCACTCTGCCGCCACACCTCAACAGTCCCGGCACGCTGGATGCAGACCACTTGCCTTCAGCCCCACAACTGTTCCCCAGCTGGCTGGTTCTGACGAGTCCAGAAGACACCTCCACGGGACCTCCTCCTCAGTCACTAACCCGCCCCCTGCCGGGTGTGGGGAGCAAGGTAAGTGCTTCGAGCCTTCTCTCAGCACCAGATCCTCTGGACGCACCCTTGCCTCCCGATGCCACATTACCTGATCCGCCCCGCTGCGAGGCCCCGCCGGGTATGTCAAAAATAACCGTCCCCTTAGTGTCCCTAGCTTGGAGTTTGGACGCGTGGCTCTCACTTCCCAATCCGTCACGCTAGCTGGCCAGGACCATTTGACTCTGGTTATGCAATTCAATTTGCCGAGATCAAAAAGGGTCTCTACAGCCCTTACTTCATCGTACCCAAGAAAGGCGGTGGCTTACGACCGATCTTGGACTTGCGAGTTTTCAACCGTGCCTTGCACAAACTCCCGTTCAAAATGCTCACGTCTTAATATAGCCTCAACATCGACCCTTCCTACTTTTTGCGTTCGACTGCCAGGCGTATCAGTACAAAGTCCACCACTTCGGCATGTCCATGTCCCCTCACGTCTTTACGAAGGTCGCAGAGGCAGCCCTTGCCCTGCTTTGGGAAGCCGGCATCCGCATACTCAACTACCTCGACGACTGGCTCATCCAGGCCCACTCTCGAGAGTTACTATGCGCCCATAGGGACCAGGTGCTTAGGCACCTCAGCCGTTTTGGGCTTCAGGTCAACTGGGAAAATAGCTCGCCCCGGTTCAGAGCATCTCTTTTCTCGGCATGGAGTTAGACTCAGTCTAAATGTTAGTGCGCCTCACCAACAAGCGCACGCAGTCAGTGCTGGAATACCTCACTGCCTTCAGGCTGGGCACAACGGTCCATTTAAAACATTGCCAGAGGCTCCTGAGGTATATGGTGTCCTCCGTGGCATGGTCCATCAGTCAGGCTCTGGGCCCTCTCCCTAAAGATGGACTTCCTGATCGCACCCGCCTCCATCAAGAGGGTCGGGGACCTGCAAGCGTTCTCTGTCAGCGACACTTGCCTGGAGTTCGGTCTGGTCCGGCAGATACTCATGTGATCCTACGTGCCCAAGGTTCCTACCACTCCCTTCAGGGACCAGGTTGTGAACCTGCAAGTGCTGCCCCAGGAGGAGGCAGGCCCAGCCCCTTCGTTGCTGTGTCCGGTACGTGCTTTGCATATCTACTTGGACCGCACGCAGAGCTTTAGACGTTCTGAGCAGCTCTTTGTCTGGTTTGGCGGACAGCGGAAAGGGAACGCTGTCTCCAAACTGAGGTTGTCCCACTGGATAGTAGATGCCATTACATTGGCCTAGCACACCCTGGCTGCCCCCCAACCACCCCCCCCCCCCCCCCCCCCCCGCGGGTATGAGCACACTCAATAAGAAGTGTTGCGTCCTCATGGGCAGTGGCAAGGGGCACCTCCCTAGCAGACATATGCAGAGCAGCAGGTTGGGCAACACCCAATACCTTTGCGAGATTTTACAATCTCAGGGTTGATTTGGTTTCGTCCCGTGTTTTCTCAGGTCCGAGCTGGTAGAACTCGGTAACACGCTGAAAAACTTACGGGGTGGATCGCTTCCACCTAGCACCCTTTCCCTCTGCTGAGGTAAAATCATGCGCTATTATCCCAAGAGATCCCACTAACTCGGTTCCCTGGATGACTCCTCCCTAGTCCTCTGGACTGCAAATTCAGCGGAGGAATTTGCCGACCAAATCCAATGTGGGTACTCAATCTACCCTGAACTGGAATAGGTGCTCCACAGTTCGGGCTCCTATGTTGACTTCCCCCCCTGTGTGTATTTTCCATGGAACGGTCCCCTTGCGAGCAGACCTGCGTCTCCCTTGGGCAGTTCCCACTGGTCCCTGGTTGCCGTGTCTGTAGCAACTCCTCCCTTCCAATAGGCAGGATCTACCACCGCGCCACTTTCCACATGTGACCTAAAAGCCCATGTGATGTATTTCACTACACTTTAGCTCCCCCAGTCTGGGCAGGTGTGGTCTCTGCAGGGTCTTTTCCCCCTGAAAGAATAGGAAGTGGGAAAGATCGCCTTTCCCGATGCGTATGATAGCGTTAAGATGGCCCCAACCGCTTTAACTCTATGCGAGAAACATAGAGAGAGATAAGGCGCAGCTGGCGCGGCCTGCTACCATGCTTGGCACGTCACCTTGTTCCCCCCTGTCGGGGGTAAAGAACCAGAAGGCTTTGAGGATTTTATGTGGCATTGGGGAAGGGTACGTGCAGTCTGACACAGCTTGTCACTTTGGCACGTAAAATACCTGCCCGCTCCTGTGTCAGCAGTACACATACACGGCTCAGCATGGCGTGATTTAAATTAGACCCCTAGTGTCACTTCTTCGACACAACGGCAAAGTGAGCGACAGACGGGGAATGTCTAGGTTACGGATGTAACCTCCATTCCCTGATGGAGGGAACGAGACGTTGTGTCCTCCCGACCACGTCGCTGAACCAAGCCACTGTTGCGGCCAAACCATTGTCGGCTCCACTTAAAAATCCTGAATGAAACAGATGCATTTCCCTCCCTTTGTACCCGTATGTCTGGGGGGCGGGAAATGCAAATTCTGTCTGCCAATTTCTCATCGGCCTTTTCTCATAGATCAGAGATGCAAAAGGCGCTCAAGAGAGACCCCTAGTGTCGCTTCTTCGACACAACATCTCGATCCCTCCATCAGGGAACGGAGGTTACATCCATAACCTAGACGTTATTTTTGTTTATTTTAATATACAACATGCATCATTATTACTACACCAAGGTGTATTATAAGATGTTATAATTTTGTATGCATTAAGAATACATTATTTATACAGGCTTCCTAAGGCTTCATAGCTAGTGAATTTTCTTATTGCATGCAAAGAAAGCACTGGAATCACAATGATCTGCCAGTATGCTGTAAATAATACATGACAAATGTAATGAACTGGTTCCATTGCAATAACCGTTCAAAGCATCTTGTAAAGCTGGATACTGAAATTCCACGTCTCTTTATTTTTGGAACATTAATACGGGATTATTAATTATTGGTATGCAACTCATAAGGTCATATCAAACACGTAGTCCAAGGGCAAGGTCAAATTATTTATAGAGCACATTTAAAAACAACACGTGTATACCAAAGGGCTTTACATGGGCAAATATAATGATTAATTAAGACAAAATAAAAAACAAGATTAACATTAAAAACAATAAATAATACAACATACATTCATACAAAATCCAAAGAATATAGATACGACTTCAGACGTTATTTAAAAATGTGAAGCGTAGGAGCGAATCTAATGTCCAGATTTATGTTATTCCATAGTCTAGGCCTACTACGGAGAAAGTACGATCCCCTTTAAACTCCAAGCATGAGCGTGGTGTCTGCAGGGAAAGGTTATCTGAGGATTTGAGTGTTCTGGAGGATTGTTGATGACTAAGGAGTTCTGAAAGATAAGATGGTGCTAAAACATTAATAGCTTTAAAAACAAATAACAAAATATTAAAATGAATCCTGTATTGGACTGGTAATTTGTGAAGAGATGCTAGTAGGTGAAATACTTTCCCTCTTCCTTGATCCAGTCAGTAACCTAGCAGCTGCATTTTGGACTAACTGCAAGCGATACAGAGATGAATGTCTAAGACCCACTTTGTGCATTACAATTGTCAGGTCTGGATGAGATGAATGCATGAATAATTATCTCCAAATCCTTAAATGAGAGCAATGGTTTTCATTTAGCAATCAACCTGTCTGGAAAAAGCTGCCCTTCACCACAGCACGTATTTGTTTTTCAAAATTTAGAGCCGTGTCAAAGATCACTCCCAAGTTTTTAGCAAGGGAGTGAACATTTAATGACAGGGTCATTAGATTGCTAGTGATATCAGAGACAGCACTAGGGAGGCCAAACACAAGACTATGTAGCAGCTTTGTAAAATGTACACTGCTCTGACAGTGAGCACAGCTTAATCTGTATGGAAAATCTCTTCTTTTTGCATTCAGCCACATTCTTCTCTCTTGTCACAACAACCCACAGCTCCTTTCAGAACAACACGCCTCTTTGCGGAAACGGGTCCTTTTTTTATAGCACCAGGGACAGTGAGGGGTTTAAATCTTCTGAGAGAGAATGCTCTTCATTTTGAGTGCTGTTCCTGAAATAGGTCTGTCTGTATTATGAATGACCATTGTTTCCATTAATTCCCCCTTAAAGGTCAGATTGTCAGATGTCATATGCAGTATTGGGGAGTAACTTACTCTAAAAGTATCAAGTATCAACTGACTTATACGTACATGACTTAACTACATTTTTAGTAGTGTGAAAATAGCTTTGCTATTTTCACAATAGTGTAGCCTTTTCCCTTTATTTTCCAACAAATAGCAGTGTAGCATTACAAAAGGCTCCATCTGCCACATTGTATTGCACATGCAGCAATGGAGCTGAGCAAGAAATTAAACATGCTCACCATCACTATGTGATGCTTGAACATCCAAATCATTTAAGTGAATTTTGGCCAATTTATGTAAATGAACTGGTTAGAATAAACAATTCACTTACATTAAGCTTTGGGAACTAATTTTAATTTAACTTCATTTACAGTAATTGAACTGGTTCACATACATGATTCACTAATTCACTAGAGCCCCACACAGCCTTTAAAGGGACTAGGCACATGTTTTCTGAAGCAAAATATTTAGTTTATTGCTGTTGTGAGTCACTATATTTTGACTCCGTAATATAAAATAATATTTTGTAGTTTTATTCAATTTTTAAGTATATGTTCAATTTAATGTTGTCACCCTAGTTGTCACCCAACTTACAGTAAATCTGTATATAACTATCAGCTGAGATTCATTAATTCTGATATCGGATCCTGTGATTGCAGAATTTAATAATATCATCTTATTGATATATATTTAAAATATTTCTAATATGTAATTAAATTTATGTTAAATACCATTTTCATGTTCATATTTATGTGGAGTATGCAAGTAATAAAAGTTGTCATTTAGCTGATGCTTAAATACTGTACAAAGTGCATGAAATTATACCCATAAAAAGGGACAGTCCCCATTGAGCAACCTGAGGTTAGACACCTAGTTCATGGCAAGGGCACAATAGTAATACCTCCTGACCCAAATCTTAAGTTATTAGACTTTGAACATGCAACTTGTTTTTATTCAGTATGCCTCACCTCTCTGATCAACACATATAGCTACATAGAGTAATTTAGAAATATAGTGTTATACAGCATTATAGAGCACAAAATATTGTAATTTTACAAATGTATAACCACGTACATAAATATACACATTATTGTGCAAAGGTTTTAGGCACTTGTGATAAATGTAGCATTTGTGAGGATTTCTTTAAAAATAATGCAATAGTCTTAATTTATTAATTAACAACTTACAAATCCAATAAATATATATATAAAAAAAAGCTAAATGAATATTTGTTGTGACCATCTTTGCCTTCAAAACAACACCAATTCTCCTGGGTACACCTGGACACAGTTTTTCTTGGTTGGCAGATAGGATGTTCCAAGCTTCTTGGAGAATTTGCCACAGTTCATCTTTTTTTTTAGGTTGTATCAATTGGTTCTGTCTATTCATGTCATCTCAGACTGACTCGATCGATGTTCAGAAAAAGGTTTTGTAGGAGACATGCCATCTGTTGCAGGGCTCCCTGTTCTTCTTTTCTATTCTATTATATCTATAAAAGGAATGCTTATGAGTCTATATTTCCTATATATAGCAACCATTAAAAAAAAAGTAAATTATTATCATTACAGTTTAATAATCGTTTTAAGACGAATAAGCAACAAAATTTCACCTGGGTCTTTTTCGACCCACATATGCATTTTAGGGGTGTTAAGTTATATATGCATTCTAGTGTGAAAATAGTAGCTTAACTGTAGTTGAACTTATTTTTCTTAAGTTCTAAGTAGCTTGTATAAGGGGAAGCTACAGTTTCAAACTAGCTTGATCAGAACTGGTCATATGGATCACAGTACTTTAATTTCAGTTTGTACCCCTGCCATTCCAAAATGTCAAGGTGTGTAAACAGAGTTTTTTAACTTAGTCTTTCTTTTCTTTAGTCTCTCTCTCTCTCTCTCTCTCTCTATCTTCTGTCTGCTGTGCTTCCACATCTCAGTCTCTCTCTGTTCCTCTCCTGTCTTTTCTTCTTTTACTCTATCGTTGTAACTCCTTCACCTTTATCTTCACTCCCCATATCTCTGTCCTATTCACCTTCTCTCAAGCAGGAGCAGGCTGTCTCTGTAGTCTCTCTTATCTTCAACCTCACTGTCTGTCGCTTTTTCCCCACTTTTTTTACCTTTCACTCTCAATCTTATGGCACTTAGAGATGCCATCACCGAGAGTGTTTCAGAAGCGTTAGAGCATCGAAACTGGCAGTACGACAGCCCCATAATCGCCTGTCATTGCTGATTCGTGTACATCGACACGCCTTCTCTCTCCTTCCGCCCCTCCTCCATCTACAGTGCTTTCACTCCAGGGCCCATAATGGCACCGCCTCCACAGCTACGATCGTAGAGGGTGAAACAGCCACAGATGGTGTTTTAAACACACAAGCGGCCGCTCTACTACAAATGTGTGTGTGTGCGTGAAGAGCGTCAGCACCAAGAGAGAGAAGACAGCTTAGAGGGACCCAGAGGGGAGCGCTCTGCACCTGGGACACTCAAGCACTCTAGAGGAAATATTTATGACCTGACAGCAGTGAGTGACCCCCCTCGCACAGACTGGAGGAGCGGAGCGTGGATCCATATGAGCTGGCAATCACAGACGCTCAAGAAAGAGCAGGTAGAGGCAGAACTCTGGAAGTGTGGCCACAGGGAGGAAGTTTTCCTCTGTCACGGAGTCCTTTGAGGATTAAACAGCTGGAAAAATCCACGGCAAGGAAAAGGCTCAACATGAGCAGCTGTAGGAGACGATGCAAGCGGGAGATTCTGAAGTTTGCTCAATACCTCTTCAGATTTATTACCGGTACACTTAATTCAGGTAAAGTTAAGTTTGAAGCAACTCATTTTTGATTATTTTTTATTTGTAAATATTAATAGATCAAATCAAATCACTGTTATTGTCACAAGTGCAGTGATGAGTGAAAAACATGGGTGCATGGTCAATAGCAGTCATATACAGTACATTCAGAAGGTAATTTATTACATTTATAGAATAAACAGTATACACATATTCACAATAGACACTTAATACACACTATCCATATTATAAGCTTAATTCTTCTGTTTCATGGTGTTTTTGTCAGATTTATTTGATTATTACCATTCCTTTCTCTAAATCTGACGAGTACGTGATTGCATTTGTAATGATGTAATTTATATAACACTTTACTTTGGTTCAAGTGAACATTATATGCATGTATTATAAGTTGAGGAAAAGCAGTGCATCTCAAACAACCTGCAGGTGTAACTTAACCTGATTTTGACCTTTGTTATCCGTCTTCTCCTTCCTAATCTCTTTAATCAGATCAATTAATCCCAGTCTACTGTCAATTAGGACAAGGCAAACAAATTTTCCCCATCATTTACCAAATCTAAATTGATGTGTCAGCTCTTTCGGGCACAGATTAGGCTCTGCTTCACATATTGCAGCATATTTACTTATGTTATCCTGTCCTTGGGTCTGGTTAAGAGTATTGTGCTGTAGTTTTCCCAAAGTGACAACAAATAATGCAAAAATGTGTTCCATGACATTTGTGCTGCAGATCATATTTATAGACTTGGTAGGTATGCAGGAAAATATCAATAAATCAAAACAAATTCATGTAGTGACCACATTGACCTTGACAAATGGTTTACTTTTCCATTATTCAAGAGAAGCTGTCTTCTGTGTGGTGGGGGTGGGGGGGGGGGGGGGGTGTAGAGGTTTTTAAATAAAATATATAGATACACATGTGATGTTCTAATCTCTGGAAGAAATTAAACACATTGTGAACAAATAATAAAATACCCAAAGTTTACCATCCAACACCAATTTTGAAATACAGTGCATATTGTTTTATGTAGTTATATGTAATATGAATAATAGTCATTAGTTCCAGATATTGGTTGCATATATGTTTCAGTCATGGCTGATGAATTAAAAATGGTCAGATAGTTTTATAGTTGATATATTTTATATCACAGATAAGTGTTTTCCTTTTGCAGTCTGGACTGCAGTTTTCTGGTTATGATTGTGTACTGCAAGTTTTACTGTAGCTGATTCAGGCAAAAACAGATGTGATTTATCTGCGATGCAACCTAAACACGTCTTTGTTTACTATGCAACACTGTACGCAGTATTAGGCCTGTTTATTTTGGGTAATTTAATGTTTATAGTGTATTAATTTTGCCAGTAAAGATTAGCCTATTTCAGCATCTGTGCACAGTTTCTCTGCAGTGTGTGCTTGTGTGTCTGAATATGTGGGTGTGTTTGACAAGAAACACCACGGATAAGGAAGACTGGCATTGCTTTGCTGGTCTAATTTTTATAAATATGATGCATTAGAGTGAGCTGTGAAGAGTTTCACGTGTAAACTTTTTCAAAGATGAAAGACCTGCAGTGCAGGTTTTCAGTAGTGCTGGTGTTGGAGATTTGTGTAGGTGTTCTGATATAGTGTTTGATCATAATCACTTACAGAGAAAGAAAGACTTTGCCTCATTAAACTCTTGTGCTGATTGGAGTCATACAGTATCTTGGTAGAGCACATGCCTTGCAGTTTTGTGTTGTGACAGGACAAAATGAAAATTCTGAAAGGATTTGCTTACCCTCATGTTGTTGTAAACCAACCCAATCTCATGATAATTTGAACATATTTTACAAGTAGGCTATTCCGTATGATTTCGATCAAATTAATTTGTACGATTTCATCATGTGCAAATACCCGGATGTGTAATGTAGACTTAAGCGTGAGTTCAATAATCATTTTTTAGTATTGAAAAAAAATGTTAAGGTTATTTTTTTATAACTATCTTTATAACTTTATAGCTATCCCTATTCTATCATTTTCTTAATTTTAGCATAAAATATACTAGTCAATAATTTTTTTTAGTAGTCATTCGTTATAATGTGACGTCTAAGTTGCTAAATATGTATGCAGTGAATACATACATCTCTTTAGAATACTTGATTCTGATTGGTTAATTGCTCCATTCAGCATTCAGATATTTTGTATAATGACTTAAACTGTATATTTGACCATTGCCACTAGCAACCAATCTCCTACACTGTACTAGATCCAAATCTCTCTTAGCATTCCACTGTCTTTTTTTTTTAATCACATAATAAATGAAACTCAATATTTCATTGCCATTTATTTACTTTTTTGGTAAGTACCCATGTAATAAGAATGATAATGCACAGTCAGCTGGTATTTGTCGTAAAATAAACCTACTTCCAGATGATGCAAGATCTAAACGCATTTAATGTAAGAGTTTTATTAGAATTTATATTAAATATATGTATTCTCTATACATACAGCTACCTACTATACTCAACACTATAGGTATACTCAGTCATATTTAAACTCTTCCATCACTCTTCCAATATAGTTTAGGATTTGTCTGGAACAGTTTATCTGGCTGACAGTTATTGCACACTTTTCCATTGCTTAAGTAGGTACAGTATACTGTAGATATACTGCTCTATTCATTATTAATAAAAAACTGTGCCTAACAGTTATTAAATTGAATTGAATTGAGGGTCAAATGCATAAAAAATAAATGTATCCTCATATTGATGTTAGCTATTTGGTATGGGATCAAAATACCACTAAGTGTATTGTGGTCACGGATCCAAAAATAATAAGCGTGAATCAAAATAATAAGCGTGAATCAAACCGTAAGCGGAGATAAAAAAAATATGTGCAAAAATAAATAAAAAGCGCAGATCAAAATAATAAGCACAGATAAAAAAATAAAAAACATGAATCAAAAATATATTAACACATTTAAAATATGCTGCAAAAAAAAAAACAACAAAACAATTAAAACAAAGTCATCAGAATTGCAAACAAAATCATATTTTCTTTGGTTATATTACTGTTTTTTTGTGCTCTCTGACAATTTTGCTCATATTTTCATTTTTCTGTATGCTTACGCTGTATTTTTCTTTGCTTTTGTTTCCAAGTTCTGCGCTTGGTTTTCCAAAACTTGAGGGCAGAATTTCATGTAAATCAGGGGGCGGTTTGCGTCCCTATTGGTCCACTGGTTCGACAGCTCCTCCTCTAGCCAATAATTCGAAGAAGGGGGGTGACGTCACTCCAATGCAACTCCGACTGCTGCTGCTCAATATTATATTATTTGTGGTTGATAGATACACTGCTTGTGTCTGTTTTGAGTATTTTCTTTCCAGCTCTAGGAAACAATGTATTGTCCGAGTAGGCCATTATCATAGTCCGTTAACACTTGTATTGGGAAAGCTGAATTTATTTAGCAGAGTCTTCAGTTTAGGCATTATTTAAGACTTCCTTGTTTGTAGGTTATTGGCTGCACACAGCATAAGCGTACAGAAAAATTAATATATGAGCAAAATTGTCAGAGAGCACAAAAAACAGTAATACAACCAAGGAAAACATGATTTTGTTTGCAATTCTGATGACTGCTTTAATTTTTTGTTGTTTTTTGCAGTATATTTTAAAAGTGTTTATATATTTTTGATTAATGTTTGTTATTTTGTTTGTTTGTTATATCGGTGCTTATTTTTTTGATCTGCACTTTTTATTTGTTTTTGCGCTTATTATTTTTTTTATCTGCGCTTAGTATTTTTTGATTCATGCTTATTTTGATTCACACTTATTATTTTTAGATCTGTGACTGTAATACATTTGATCCCATAGTTTGGTGATGATTACAAGAAGGTATCAATAATGAATTAAAAGTAATGGAAAGGCTATCTGGATCACTTCTAGGAGGGAACTCAATATTAGATACCGTATATTGCTGAGTCACTGAAAATTGGTGTTAATATTGAAAGCTTTGCAGACTGGCAGCTTATCAGACTTAGTGCCTGTCTTTATGCCTTCACTTAAAATCCTTGTTAAGGTGTTGTATTGATTTGGCTGACGAAATAAGTCTGTCTGCAGTCAGTTGTAGAACCATTTTTTTACCCTCTTTTGATCTAATCAAATTTAAAATAGAATAAAAAGTGAAAATTAATTTTAACTTAGTTTTAAAGACCCCATGATAATAAAATTTGTGTTTTGTTACTTTTAGTCCATGTGTGATTGTTTTGAAGTAATCTAGGTTTAAGCTGGTGTACTCCTAACAGTTGACAAAATTCCCTTTGTCAGTTAAACTTTGTATAGTAAAGGTTTTAAACAGCCCGTTATGCAGATGCCTTTGTAGGGAACCAGAAAGTGCAAATAACAGTTCTAAAAGACATAAGAAGATAATGCGACGAGTTCCCTTTCTGTCACTCACTCGAAGTTGTGTCGATGTAGTGACACTAGGGGTCACCCTTGAGAGCCCCAAACACCTCTGATCTTTGAGAAAAGGCCAATGGGAATTGGCGAGTGGAAATTGCATGCCACTCCCCCGGACATACGGGTATAAAAGGAGCTGGCTCATATTCAGTCATTCAGATTTTCTCTTCATAGCTGAGCGGTTGTGTTTCAGTAAGCTGAATTCCTCTGCCGATCCGTTCACTTCTGCAAAGCTGTTGGATTTATGGCTCATTATAGTGACTTCTGTCCCTCTTACACCGGTGGAGTACAGAGAACGCCCCTGGGTTTAAAAGAGTGTATTCTTCCTCTAAAAAGAGTATATTGTCTTCCTCTAAAAGAATATGTTTCCTTCTAAAAGAATGGCACTCACAGAGAGCGTCTTTTTAAAGATGCCTTTCTATTTGTGTATAATTCCTGGTTGCAGTCGTAACCTCTCCGCTTCCGACACCCACAATCGCTGCCTCAAATGCTTGGGTGCTGCCCACGTGGAGACAGTGTTCGTTGAATGGGTCATGTTCTCACTGCGAGAGCATGACTATGGCAATGTTGCGGTCTTGGATTTCCTTCCTCCGAGGCTCCCCGCCATGGTCCTTCTACCTACAGGTTTGAGGACTCGTCGGTTGTAGTGTTAATTTCGTCAGACGAGACGAGACTAAATATGTTCGTCAACGACCTTTTTTTCCATGACTAAGACGAGACGATAACGAGACTGCACCAATGTCCAAAAACGCTGACTAAGACTAAATTAACATGCATTATTGTTGACGAAAAAAGACGAGACTAAAATGTTTTGCATAAAATAAAAACTAAGATAAAATCTCTCTTCATTTTCGTAAACGATCGTCTCTACTTTTTCATCATGAGATAGAATATTCAGCTGTTACGCCTTCAAAATATTCCGAATGAGTTTGCGCTGTTGCTCTAGAAACGGTTACAACAGGTCTCATACTCCTGTGGCTGCAACACGAAACTACATGGAGCAAGAACACAACAATCATAGACAGTGGCGAACACGCGACGAGCGCCAAAGACATGCTAGGTGGAAGGAAGAGGCTCGATATTTGGTCGCATTTTAGGTACAATGATATTGACAAAAAGTCAGAATGTGTCATTATAACTGACGGGAAGCACTGCGGACAAAAAATATCGGGGGAAAACACCACCAACCTTAAGCGACATCTAAAGGCTAACCACCCACACATTCAGGGAAGTTAACTTAAATATACGTCTCATAAGCTAATGCTGATTTTAGGCATCTACGCTGTAAATTAACCAGTTAGCTATGGTGTTGTGGCACATACATTATGCAGGTTATATATATTTTATGTAACTTATTTGCTTAATAAAATACTCTTCAGAACAAGTTCATCATTTGTGAATGTGTCTCTTAAATCAGAAAACCAGACACATTTAACAAAGTGAATTCAACATATCATTCAACAAGTGTATTTTGTCAGGTAATTATGACATTTAACCAATATTTGAGATGTGTGAAACATTATTTGACTGAAATGGTTATCTCAGAATTAATCTCAGAAATAATTTATTTAAAAAAAGACTAAAATGTTTTGAAACTTGACTAAGATATATAGAGTTTTCTTTTGACTAAAACTAGACTAAAATGACGACTTTTAGTTGACTAAAACTTGACTAACAAAAAAAGATATGTGAATGACTAAATATGACTAAAACTAACAAGGACATTTGGCATAAGACTAAGACTAAATTAAAAATAGGTGACAAAATTAACACTAGTCGGTTGGCACTGGGGGCGATTTGGGAATTCCAATGGGAGCCGCTCAGCCGGGTAACCCCCACGGACCTCCCATTCCACAGCACACTTGTTTGCCCCGGTCGAGTTCTGCAATGAGACCACTGGCTTGTCTCAGGGTGATTTTGCAATCTTATTCGGGGCACGCGAAGCTGATGAGCTCTCAATTACAGCATTGGAGAGCGGGCTGGTTCAATCTGATGCCAAAGACTCAATGGGGCTTCCACCTTCGGGTGTGGTCGCCCCGTTGCATACCGACACGGAAATGATGGCCATGCTTGCCTGGGCGGCTGCGAGTATTGGGCTCGAGTGGAACCCTCTGCCCCACCCTGAACCCTTGATGCAGTTGATGGTAAGTATCTCGGTAAGAACTACCCTATCATCAGGTTCCTTAGAGCCCCGGGGAGGTTGATTACTCCCAGACCGGGCCTCATTCCCTCATGGATCTCTCATTGGTCCTGCGTGGAGCCCCGTTTGAGCTCCTGTAGTCAGTTGAGCTGAAGGCGGTCTCTTTAAAGACTACCCTCCTGACTGCGCTCACGTCCATCAAGAGGGTAGAGGACCTGCGGATGTTCTCTGTCAGCGGCACATTCCTGGGGATTCGGCCCGGAATACTCTCACATGGTCCTGAGACCCTGACTGAGCTACAGTCTATGCTCAAGGTTCCCACGACCCCGTTTAGGGATCAGGTGGTGAATCTGCAAGCGAAGCTGCCCCAGGAGGAGGCAGACCAAGCCTTGTCATTGCTGTGTCCGGTGCATGCTTTATGAATCTTTTTGGATCTCATGCAGAGCTTAGACACAATGAGCAGCTCTTTGTCTGCTTTGGAGATCAGCGGAAAGGGAGCGCTGTCTCTAAACAGAGGATTGCCCACTGGGTCAATGGCACTATCGCTTTGGCATATCACGCCCAGGGCGTGCCACCCCCCCTTGGAGCTATGAGCACACTCTACTAGGAGTGTGGAAGCCTCCTGGGCTCTGATCAATGGTGCTTCCTTAGCAGACATATGCAGAGCAGTGGGCTGAGCAAGACTCAACACCTTTGTGAAGTTTTACAATCTTGTCTTGTGTGCATGTTTATCCAAAATAAATTTATAGATTTACAATACTGATTCAGAGGCCTGATTTCAGTAAATTGTTGGAAATAAGTAAGTGATAGAAAAACAGATCCTTTTTTTTGTTCTACTAAAAGATATGTGGCAGAGTCTGACAGTTGGGGTATAGCAAAGGCATATGGTACAAAATTAGGATAAATTACAAAAAATACGTTTCCTTGTAGCCAATAGTAATAGAAGTGAAATTTTCAAGCTTAAATGTTCATTTAAAGAAATATTCTGGGTTAAATACATTTTCAATCAACAGCGTTTGTGACATAATATTGATTACCACAAAAAGAAATCTGGTTTAAAATGAGGAACTTTCAATAGAAGTGAATGTGGCTGATCCGTAAACGTTAAAATATTCACTGTTTCAAAAGTATTGCCCCAATGTCAACAAACCCTAAAACGACTGTAAAAGATTATGATGTAAACAAATTTACAGCTCACATAATTTTTTTTTCTCCCCTTTTCTCCCCAACTTGGAATGCCCAATTCCCAATGCGCTCTAGGTCCTCATGGTGGCGTAGTGATTCACCTCAATCTGGGTGGCGGAGGACGAATCTCAGTTGCCTCCGCGTCTGTGACAGTCAATCCGCACATCTTATCACATGGCTTGTTGAGCACATTACCGCGGATACCTAGCGCATGTGGAGGCTTCACGCTATTCTCCACGGCATCCATGCACAACTCACCACATGCCCCACCGAGAGTGAGAACCACATTATATGACTACGAGGAGGTTAACCCAACAACACTCTTGCAATCAGGCCAATTGGTTGCTTGGGGAGTTTGAAATACATATGTTTTAAAAGAGTAATTAATGTAGTGCTTTTATAAAATGGTAATCTTCACATTTCTGCCTGTAAACCCTTCAAAAAATTGGCCCCATTCACATCCATTGTAAATGCCTTATTGTAAACTCTATTTTATTTTATTTTTTAAGAAAAAAAGGGATGAGTTGAGATTTTGTGTTGTTTTTATCAACATTATACCACAAATGCTATTGATTGAACATTTTTAATGCTGGATATTCCTTTAAATTAAAGATTTCCTTTATCTTATCAAGCAATGCACACAGATTGAATGTCAATAGAAGCTACTCAGTTGATTGAGGGAAGTGCTAGATTACCCAAAAGAAATTGGTTAGTTATGAAGATCTAAGCCTGAGCCTAATGGGATTTGGTGTATAGAACACAGCAAAGAGATGCGAAATGTGTCCTGGGAGAAATCCACTTATATTGGTTAATCCGTTAGCACACAACACAATAAAGAAATTGGTACATTATCCAATATTTGATAAGCTACATAGTACAACTGCACATTTTCAGTTTCTAAATTCATTAAAATCCTAATTTATGTAACAAATGTATGGCCATCTTTACTGTAAATCATCTGATTTATTTAGTCTTTGATTGAATAGAATGGTAAAGGTTGAAGTCCTTCAATAGCTGGGTTTCCATCCAAATGTTTAGCATTTGTAGGCACATTTAAAAAATATTAACTATAGATACAGCAAATCATTGCACATTTCCTTCCACTACATCATGCACATTATCTTGAAGTAGTACACCTTGTCATGATGGAGCAACTTGCTTCGGGGAGAGTTGTATTTGCAGTAATGGAGCAATTTTATGCCAGACTAAAATTACAGTGAAATCAGAAAAAATAGGCTGACTTTTCTTTAGCAACAATCGGTCTGTGCTTGCTGAAATTTGAAAAACTGCCCCCAGTGGCCAAAGTGTTAAGGGTTTTTGGGTGTTTGGGCATGTGTGAGCTCCATTTTCTAGGTGAAATGTATATGGAGATCCAAAGAGTTGTGAAGCAAGTTGTTTTCAGCTGTACAGGATGTAATACAGTGAAGAGGAATGCATATTTTATAAAATGTACCTCCAAACCTAAACCCCACACCTAAAAATTAGTGAGGTCAAAATGTACTGTAAGGTGGGAAAAATTCAACCTTCGAATCACACTCGTCACTGGTTATGCAAACGTGATTTCTTACAGCATGATCTCACATGGAGTTGGTATGATGTTTTCAATAGTTTCGGTACCCTGGGATTGGTAGTGCGTTGCATTAGCTGCGTGGGAGACTAGAGTTCAAAGCCAGGCAGTAACCAGGTTTGAATAATCAATGACGAATATGATTCAGAGTTTTGACTTTTCCCTCTAACATTAATTTTTACTACCCTAATGTTTAAGGTAAGGTTTAGGTTTGGGTTGGGGGATAGAATCTATAAATGTATTATTTTCTCTTCATTGTATAACGTCCTGTAAAGCTAAATACAACTTGCTTCACTACTAGCTTTTGGCGACCTCTCCTGGACATAAATGGAGCTCACATATGCCCTAGAACACTTACCACTTTGGCCACTGGGGGCAGTATTGCGAAATTTTGGTCAGCGTATACAGATTTTGCGGAAAGAAAAGTCGGTATACTCTTTTCAATTTCATTGTGAGATCAGGATGTTACTTAAGTGGAATCCATACTGGTCTCCCACTCTTTAATGACCAGCTGTGGGTTAAACATTTCTGTATATTAAGGGCTATGTACAAAGAATCGTGCGCCAAGATCAGACCTTTTGCTGGGCCAGTCACATCAAGCTATCGCACACCCATAACAAGTGCACAAATGGTCAAAACGTCATCATTTAGCAAATAAAAAGTTTCCATCACTTTGACTTATACGAAACTTTAGAGAATCCACCTTTGTCTAGCACATTAACTTTTAAGAGAATTTGAGAGTTTATGCGCATATCAAGCATTTCCATTCGTTTTCTTAGGCACAAATAAAATTTTGCATAAAAAATAGTTAGACGGAAACTCAGCAAGCATCGTCAGAGCAAGTAATCAAAAATATCCAAGAAAAATTAAGAAAAGTATATACCAATCTGCTGTTGATTTTTGTGTTGTGTCCATCATTGTAATCAACATTAAATCTCTCTTTGACATTTTTTTGCCATGTGAATGCATGCCAATGCAAAACAGTGCTCTGAAATTCTGAATTATCTTTAAATGTCTTTAAATGTGTCGTATTAATCACAGTCAAAAGTTTGGTTCTACTGTAGATCATGAAGAAAATTAAATGTTTTAGCACATGAATGAGGTTACAGCTCTGCATTATACTGTATCTTAAAAACACCATTATTGGGCAGCATTTGTAGCATTTTATAGCATTTATATATTTGGACATTTTACGCAAGATTGATATGAATGATGTACAGAAATTTGTTTTGCTCATCTTTCATGAATAAGGCCCAATATTTTATTCCTTTATGTGCACCTGTAATGTGGGAGCCCCATATACATCCTCAGGCCTGCTTTTGGAAGCTGAATCCTTTGAATTTATACAGTTGATATTTCAAAGAGCTTGTGGAGCCAGAGGACTGTGGTAGCTTTTTGTCACATTGTGGCCTGGCTCTTCACACTTAAATATTTGAAATCTGTCTTTTTGTTCTCAATCTGAGCACAATGTAATTTGCCGTTTTTGTTATTCTCCAGTTTATCGCTCTCAGCTGTCACATTCATCCACCTCTGTAATATATCATACATTTTTAGGGGGGCAGGTCGAAATACTTGGCACAGGATGTGGAACAATGTCTGCCTTTTGTCTATGGGGAAAGGAGACACAAATGGCTTTTTTTTTTTTTTTATCATGCCTGTAACCATCTGCAGGACTTTCTCTCAGATTATCACATTTTATCTCATGCAAACCTCTCAGGTGCACAAACAGTACTGTAGACATTTTTAGCATGCAGCTCAGTAAACCGCTATAGATTTCAAGTGATTTGATTTGGTTTGTCAATGCAATTTGTGAAGGTCTCTGAAGGCTAAAATCCTTCAACTTCTTGACATTATGCTCTTTTTCCCTTTACACTCTTGCAATGTGAGGGATTATCGGCTGCTCTCACTGGCCATAATTTACACATAAACCATTTACTGTTTCCATTTGTTTTTTTAACGGTATACTTCTGTGACGTGAAAATAGGAGTGAAGTTGTGATGCTGTGCATTCAGACAGTGGTTTTCTGGTTTTGCTTCACAATCCAGAATTTGTATCAAACATCTAATGGCAACTCAAAACCTTTTTGTGGCACGGTGGAGGGCGGGACCGGGGCGTGATTACGCACGCCCGTCCTGTATTAGGCTGATCAAGCCGTCAAGAGGGATAAAGGCCACTCGCGGACAGCGATGCGGGAGAGAGAGATCGTTCACGGACATGTCCGTTGTCTTATGTGTTTGTATTTTGAGTTTTCCATTAAACCTATTATTTTATATGTTAAGCCGGTTTCTCGCCTCTTCCTTGCCCACAAACTTGATCTGTTTTACATTGGTGCCGAAACCCGGGAAGGAAGAGGGATGCGCCGTAGCGGAGTTCTCGCCACTACCCAGCGGAGCAGCCGCGGCCATCTGCCGGGGGACGGAGGAGCCCAGCCGCCTGGACGCGGAGGAACGGCCGCTGACCGCGAGGGGAGGAGGGGCTCCTGGCCGACCGCCTGGAGCGGTTAGGGCCGCTGCCAGGGGCAGGGGAGTCCCCTACTAGCCGCTGGAACGCGGCGGGGTTGGAGACCACCGGCCGCGTGCGGGGGGAGGGCTCGCCGCTGACCGCCTGGAGCGGGAGAATCGCTGCCAGGGGCGGGGGGAGGCCCCTTCGACTCCCCGGGAACGTGGCGGGGCGTTCCGTCCGCCAGGGGCTGAGGACTGCCTCCGATCTGCCCAGAGAGGCGCGGCTGTCGTCCTGTTTTTTTTTTTATCTCTCTCTCTCCTCTCTCTCTCGCTGCCGCTCTGCATTGGCCTTTTCCCTCTTTTTTAAATTATGGTGTTTGTGGGAGGGGAGGTACTGCCCAGTGCAGGAAGGACCTCCCCCCCACTTTTAATTGTTGTTGTTTCCCTCCACTTGGCCCCTCCTTCGTCCAGGTTGATGGGGTTGACCTGCCGGCAGATTACGCACGCCCGGTCCCGTATTAGGCTAATTAAGCCGTCAAGAGGGATAAAGGCCACTCGCGGACGGCGATGCGGGAGAGAGAGATCGTTCACGGACGTGTCCGTTGTCTTATGTGTTTGTCTTTTGAGTTCTCCATTAAACTATGATTCCACATGTTCAGCCGGTTTCTCGCCTCTTCCTTGCCCGTGAGAATGAACTGTTTTACACTTTTATTGTTGTTGTTTACTGTACAAATGTAAAACAAAAATGTTCTTAAAATCAAACTAAATGTATTAATCTTGCCATGAACTGCATAGGTCAAACAATAAGCAACATTATTATCATGACATGGCAACATGATCTCATACTTGCATTCACATTTGCTTGCATTTTTGTAGAAACTGAAACATACACTGTGTGCACATTATCAGGCAAATTGTATTCCTCAGGATTCATTTTATTGTTGAACAAGCACAATGCTCTCAGTAAATCCAAAATGTTATTGAACATCAAACCTGAATGTCTAACAAAGGAAAAGTGAGTTTTGTCTTTCTCAGGGGAATATATTAGTCTGCACAATTATTAGGCAACTAAATTACAAAAATAATTTCTCCCAACTCAATTATTTATTCTCAATTTTTAGAGTAGGTGCAACAAATAAGTAACACAAAATGACAATTATATATATATATATAGCCTCCCTTCTTTTCAATAACTGCCATGAGCCTTCCATCCATGGAGTCTGTCAGTTTCTTGATCTGTTCTCGATCTAGTTTCGATGAAGCAGCAACCACAGCCTCCCAAATGCTGTTCAAAGAGGTGTATTGTCTTCCCTCACTGTAAATCTCATGTTTGAGAAGGGCCCACAAGTCAGGTGAGGAAGGGGGCCAATTAATTATTTTGGCATCTTTGAGGCCCTTGCTGGCTAGCCAAGCAGTGGAGTACTTGGATTCATGTGATGGAGCATTGTCCTGCATAAAGATCATGGCCTTCTAAATGCTAAGGACTTCTTCCTGTATCACTGCTTGAATGAAGTACTTTCCAGAAACTGGCAGTAGGTTTCAGAATTGAGTTTCAGTCCATCTTCAACTCGAAAAGGTCCAACTACCTCATCCTTAATGATAGCAGCCCATACCAGTACCCCTCCTCCACCTTGCTGGCACCTGACTCGATGTGGTGCCCTGTGTCCATTAGTGATCCAGCCATGGGCCCATCCATCTGGTCCATCAAGAGTCACTCTCATTTAATCTGTCTATAAAACCTTTGAAAAATCTGTCTTCTTGTATTTCTTTGCCCAATCTTGATGCTTCAACTAGTGGTCACGCATCAATATTTTAGCTATTTCAAGAGTGTTGCATCCGTCTGAATGGCATTTTACAATATTTGACTTTTCAGTGTCAGTTAAATCTCTTTTTTTGGCCCATTTTACCCGAGGTAATGAAGCTGCCTAATAATTATACACACCTTAATATAAGACAAAACCTTCCTCATTACACAAATATATATCACCTGAAAATTATTGAATCCAATAAGCATTCAAGTTTATGTTGTTTGGAGATGGAAAATTTGCATGGAAATACTGACATGATCAGAACACTCACTTGCCTAATAATTGTGCATGCAGTGTAATATGGATGTATTGACAACATCTAAAACATAAATAATTTTACCTTTGAACAACTTTAAGAGATATTCAAATGTTTAGAAATCCATACTGAATCCATAAATAATTAATTTATGTAATTAATCGGTTAATTTGATTTAATTATATTCAATGTCATCACATTTAATTGCTGCAGTACCTAATTTGACATTATAATTTTCATTCTATCCTGTGTGAGACCTGTAGTATAAACTCACTACAACCCACATTATATAGGTGTCTTTAACTACAACTTTATATACTTAAGCATTTGATACAAATGACTTATATTGTATGTGCTGTTGCATTGTACTTGCATTTAAAGTACCTGCATTTAATTAATAAATTTAATCTGTTGTTAAACTGTTAACCTTACCCCTATCCCTAAACCTAAACCTACCCCAACCTTTCCCCTTACCCTTACTCTAATCTAAACTCTACACCTATACCTGTACCTCAACCTCAGTAGCAACAAATTAGATTTTTTTATTTTCCTGAACAAAATGTAAATGAAAAAATTCTGTAATTATTCTGTAAAAAAACAAAAAAACAAATTTTATATATATATATATATATATATATATATATATACACATGGCAAAAGGGATTTTTGTTTTATAATTGTTTTACCAGTTGGAAATGTTTCCAACTGGTAAATATGCGTAGACTGATGTCTTTGACCGTTGCATTGCATCTTGCTCTTTTTCCAGCATCACATGCAGGAGTGCAACGTTTTTAAGATGCCCTGTCAAGTAAAAAAAAAAAACTTCAACTTTAAAAAAAAACATGTGTTGAGACACCTGCATTCTGTTCTATTTGTTTGTTCTGCATCTAGCGTTTTTAGCACAAGAACAGTTTGGTCTGAACCAGCCCCTAACACATTAAACAAACACTAAGGATGCACCCATATGAAAATGTTGGCCAATACTGATCCCAATTTAACAAATACATACCAATATTTTTCCACTTACCTTATTTTGTCAGCAAATCACTGTTTTACTTTTGAATTATGCTTTAAAAATGTACAAAGTGGTACAAAGCTTTTCACTGTTCTAGCAATAAATAATTTCCATTGAACATGGATTGGATCTGTTGAACACACAACTTCATTTTTAATAGAGCCAGAATGAAAGATAAATAGACGATAAAAAGATAACTCAATGTGATAAAATTATGATTGATATGAAGAAAGGTTATTTTATACATCTAAAACATTTTTACATTTCTGTTTTTACAGTTCAAAAAACATAACTTACATTTTACATGTGTGTACTGTATGTGATAGAAGAGTTAATTTTCACCAAAATTATAAAGTACAAAAAAATACATAATATTTCAGAATTTTTGGGGAAGAAGAAAGTTATAAGCGTTTCTGCATATTTAATTTTATTATGGAAAGGAGCCGTTCATTCAGGTATGAGGGACCCGTCTAACACATTTAACCACTGATCAAACTTCACTTGTTTTTAAGGTATGTAGGCAATGTTTTAACTGTCAAACATGAACACCATGTAGTTTGACATATATGTGGTGATATCTTGTTTACTTGCTACTATATGTCTAAAACAAACTTTTAAATACCTTAGTAAGATACAACGGCAATAGTGGCGGAAATTAAAATTCATCCGAAATTAAATAATATTTAATATGCCCATTCAGTAATATGTTCTCATGTATTCAGTGAGTTCTCATGTTGTATTACTAATATCTGATATAAGTTACAATTACAAACATTGAGATCTTCTTTTTAATTTTCACTGAAGATAATTGTTTTCCCACCATCCAGTTCTATCAATCCACATTAGTTCGGTATAATAATCCTGTGTTATATTCCAGAACCGTTCGCTCCTTTGTTCAAAATAAACTGTTCTGGCAGGTAACACTCTCACTCGCGGTTCTGTACTGTACTTCCCTGCCCTGTGCTGCTGTTTATCTGTCTGAAAAGCCTCACCCGCTAGAGGCCAAAAGTGCGCAAGGGATGGATGTTGTATAAAGAATTTACGAGAACTCACAAAACATAATGTAACCAAATTCTTAATATGTTAAATAACCATAATGTTAATTAAGAATTTATTATTACAACTGTAATACAATAGTACATGTACAGAACAGCCACTTTAGTGTTTGAATCAATCATATCTCTCACTTTGTGAAATGTTTATTTTTGCCTTATTTTATTCCGATGGCATGTAGGAGTTGATAACAGTTTGCTTAATAATCTCATTCCATATCTGGATAATAACTACAATATAATAGAGTATAAATTTCCTCTATGATATTGCATTATATTATTTTTGTACAGTATGTTAACTTAATAGACAAAATACTTGGATATCCGTGAATGAGAATAAACCTGAATGCAAATTATGGGCAAATTATCATTTAGAGACGATTTAGAGACATTTAGAACGTTACAATTGCCTTTTTCTATTTAAATAAATGTTGTATTCTTAAAATGTTCTGTTTGTCCAAGAATCCTCTTGCAGCAATGCAGGTATTTGGCATTTAGAAGCTGCTAGTATAAGACCTGTGAGGAGTCTGTTTCTCAAACTAGAGACTGTGATTTATTTGTCTTTTTGTTGTGCATCTGGCCATCCAATTCCCTCTCTATCCTGGTTAGAGATATTTTCTTCAAAACAGTAATGCATGGAATAGCCTTCATCTCTCTAATACAATAGACTTTAGGAGAAAATAGAATTTCAGGAGAAATGTGTTTATTTTTGCCTATGTTTAAAAATAAATTTGACTTGTAAGTGTAAAGAAACTTTTAAGAACTCAATATCTCAGCAAATGGGGAAAAACACGCTGTATTGTGATTTTGTCATGGTAGCGAAACAATTTCAATTGTTGTAATAATTAGAACATTTTCTTGAGTACCAAATTAGCACTTTAGAATGCTTTTGTAAGGAATAGGTGACACCATATATGTTTGCCACCATGAGTAAAGAAAAATTTGAATAAATACAACTTAAAACAATGATTTCAAACCATAATGATAATTAGCAATTATTTGCAAGTAAATGAACAAAACCTTTCAAATTCTGAATTATAGTGGTATTATGACAATGGATAATGCCATCCAGACCGCTAAAGGGTGTTGCTTCCTCACACAGTGATGACTGAAGTGCTGAATGCAGAAACACAGCCTTTTGAGGTTATTAGTAATAGTACTAATTGTGCAAGGCCATACTGTGATTTTAATCTTAATTCAATCAATCATGCAGCATTAATGGATATCAAACTGCTGTCTCAGAAATCAAAGTCATCTGGTTTCAAAGCTTTTTTAATGGTTTCCCTCATCATGTAGCCTATAGGTAAGTGCTGATTTCACAACTGTCACACCCCTTTATGATGTTTTTCCACATTAACATAAGAACAAGAAAGAATAACGATTAAATATTACATGTTCTTAGGAGTGCCAACCCTTCTACAAATTGTGTCTATTATTATTTGTGGATTGCGCATTTAAATTTAGTTTAAAACAAATTTATTAATAATTTTTTATAAATCAACCATCGGTTTTTGATATTGCTGTTTTCATGCTTAGAGCTGATATGCTAATGGTTTTAATTTGGTCAATAGATGACCATTAAATATTTGCAGCCGATACATTGGTGCATCACTGAATTTGCGGTAAAATAATGTAGAGTTTGTTTGGACACACAACCAGTGTAACTAATGATATGGGAAGCTTTTCTGCTCTTTTATAATTTGATAAGCTTTTTTATTTTTCTATGCTATCTATAAACAATTTTATGATAATTTGCATTTTTTAATTTGCATTTGCATTAGGGTCTGTGACCCTATTAGGAGAGACCTGTGACCCATTTTATGTCACAACCCCCCAATTGAGGAACACTGCATTCAAATATGGTATCACACTATGGGCTCATCTACCTGTGTATCCTCTAAGCCTGTAGTCATATCAGTCTAATGTGTTTATTTGGACATTCTTTGCGACATTAGTCATCTAGGTTTCCTCTATTTGGTTTCCTGACAGCTATTATCGGGTCTTTTTCCAGCTATCCTGTGAGACAGTGTACCAGGCGCCCACATAATCCTTAGCAAACACTGAATATTTAATCCAAGATGGCAGCTCATTGTGACTTAAGTATGCCTTATCAGTTCAGTTTGAGACTCGCGGCTGAGCTAATATTAAACAGCCTTGCATGTGTCCTCAGGATGCTCTTAGCAATAGTGGTACAGTACTAAATAGTTATAAGTCACAGAAGGATAAGCATGGGGACAAATCATTCTTTGGTTAAATGAACACCTAGATGACTAATGATGGAGGCTAGTGCCAAAACTGAGTATTGTTCAAAAGTAGACAAACATGTCTGAGAATCAAACAATTAATATAATTAATATAACCTTGAACTGTATAGTTCCAAAAATGCATACAGTATTATATGTATAATATATGACGTAGGCTGAATCTCTAATGATCTACAAATTCTGGTCACTTCTGGGGCTTTATCAAGGCCAAACAAGGTCAATAGGGAATTGAGATGTGGTCAATGTCAAAGGTGTTTAGCTGAGTTAGGTCAGAGGGCCAGAAACAAGATACAAAAAGATGAAGCAGAGTACAAATACGTTAAGTATTTACATAGACATGGACATAGCCATTGTGGGCACAATACTGTACCAATGAACATAGCAGCTTATTATTAAAATTATACTTACAATGTAAATGGGGCCAATTTTTTTGAGGGTTTAAAGGCAAAAAGGCCTTTCTTTTTTACACAGAAAAGGTTAGTAGGCAATTTTATCACACTAAAATCAAGTTAACACGTATGTTGTTTACAACATGTGGCTATACTTTTGTAAAAGTGAGAATTTTAACGTTTACGGATTTTACCAATTCACTTCCATAGTAAGTGTTTCACTGCAAACCAGATTTTAGAATTTTTAATTTTTTTTTTTATTTATCTTTGTAGTTATTAACATTATGCCATAAATGCTGTCGATTGAGCCTAACCTGTATTGAGCCTGGAATATTCCTTTGAATAGTTGCATTTTATTATTTGTAGTTAGCATTGTTTTCCCATGCTGTCTGTGACTCGATCAGACCATTTAATTCCTGCTAACTTACGTTGTTGTTTGTAGCTAGCAATCAGTTGTCAAATTGCCTGCCATTACTGAAACCACACCACACACAATGAAACATTAATCATGTCTTTGTTTTTAAACTGAGTAGACACTTTAAATTATCCTCAGGGTCAAGTCACTACCACAGAATGACTATCTCGTAAACAAAGTAGAGGAAGTGGGGCAGCTTCTGTGTATCATATTCTTATTACTAGTCTTCTCACTTCCACAATATAATATTGATATATATCAATATAAATATATAAACTTGCTCCATCTTGAAAGATTGTTTCATAATCCTTAGAGAAAGATACTGGATAATAGCCCAAAGCAATATTGCTGTTATCATTATTTATTCAGAGACTTGTAGAAAAGTCTATTTCTTTATTTTGGTGTAATGTTTGTACTCTACCATGTATGTTCTCTATGTGTGTTCCTGTATCATATAAGGACTGTCTCAAACAAAACACAGTTGTGCATGGAACTACTTTTTTACACAACAAATCAATGGTTCAAAAGATGCGCACAAGCCTCTTTTTCTAATTCGAAAATGTCACTTTAGAACTAGTAACGGTGGCTTGGGCTGTTTCTAACAAGTTATTGGAGAGACAAGGATGTGTGCGTGTGTCTGTTTGTGTTTGTGAGAGAGTGAGAGAGAGAGAGAGAGAAAGAGAGAGAGAGAGAGAAAGAAAGAAAGAAAGAAATGTGCGATTACCTGTGTCTATTGCAACTCTCAAGCAGAGATGATTGTGGCAGGTCGGAGGGCGAGGTCGGGACGTGATTTCGCACACCCGGCCCCTAATAAGGCTGATTAAGCTCGAGAGGTATAAGGCCAACCGGAGACGGCAGTGCGTCAGAGAGAGTTATGGACAGCTGTCTGACACATGTGTGTTTTGTCCCCGCCCTCCGCCTGCCACAATGATGTAGTGTGTTAGTCAGCTTGCTGAAGATGATATAACTTTGGTCAAATACAAACTATTTTCTCAGTGGAAAAATAGCCATCCGAGCGGAGGTGTTCCTCCCTATTTTGCGGTAGCCGGTGCGCAAGAGTCATTGACTATAGAAACCGTTCTCTCTGCCACCTTGTTCAATTCCATCTTCTTCAATGTGGAAACTCCTGTAAAAGGTACGCGCATTGAGTTTGTGTGATTACTCAGTCTGCTGTGTCTCTAAGCTGTGATAAGTCTTAATGTTGAAGCTGTTGTGTTGTGTTGTGTTGTAGAAATCCGAGCGATCATGGAGCGAGAGACAAATGTTGATGACTTCAAAGAAACTGCTCTCTGACTCTCATGCACGTCAACTCAACTGGCTCAACACACAAAAACTGTCAAATACATCCTATTTTCTATGTGTAAAAATAGAAGTCTGAGTGGGGGTCCCCCCTGAGTATTTTGCGGTAGCCGGTGCTCTCCTCCGCCATGTTGATTTGATCTTCTCGCAAAGCGGTAACTCCGGCATTAGCTAAGTGCCTATTTTTTTTGTCTGTTGTGTCTCTCAGCTGAGACAAGCCTTAATGCTGAAGCTGTTAGTTTAACTGTATTTCAGTGCTGTAATGTTGTAGTAATAATCCAAGCGATCATGGAGTGAGAGACAATCCCGATGACTTCAAAGACACCACTCGCTGACTGACGTGCACTGACTTAATTTAAGTAAAACTATACTAGCTCATTACAAATAAAAATAGTCTTCTGTCGCCATCTTCTGGCTAAAATCTTTAATGTCACAAGTAAAAATTAAAAGACGCGCTGCTCTGCTCAAACATAAGCAGAGTGATAGAAAGAATTATTAAATAATGATGATGTTGTAATAATAATATCAGCCTTGGATGACTTGCTTCCCTCTCATGGGGCTGTACTGGAGTTAGTATGAACTTACTGTACTGTCACTATCTTGTGTTTGTGAGCACCATGAAAGAAACAATTGAACAATAGCTAATTATAATAGTTTATTGTGTTTCATAAACAATTGGTCTCACAGAATCACCTTACTAAAACTAGATTTTTGAATTACAGCAACAGTTACTTTTATTCACTTTCATAAAAATCACATCTAAAACGGCTGATTATCAGGTCATAAATGCTTACTTTTCCCAGTTCCTCACACAATGCTATCTTATGACATCTAAACACCTTTAATAAAGTGCATGACTTACATGACTAAGGTGATACATTTTAACATTTGCATTACAGAACCAGATACATCTTCAAACTTGTTTGAATGCAGCCAAGTTATGCGGTAGCTCAACTGATAACGTGGGGCACTTGTGAATGTGAAGCAAAGGACAGGGGTCGACACGTGAGCCAAAAGTGTCATAGAAACACCGCACAATTAATTGGTTGCTTCAGCAATAGTTTTTTTTATCTCATAATATATATATATTTAATTTTTTTCTCCCCAATTTTTTAATGCCCAATTCCTAATGCACTCCAAGTCCTCGTGGTGGCATAGTGACTCGCCTCAGTCCGGGTGGTGGAGGACGTATCTCAGTTGCCTCCGTGTCTGAGACCATCAACTAGCGCATCTTATCACGTGGCTTATTGAGGCCATCCATTGTGGCATCCACGCACAACTCACCACGCACCCCATCGAGAGCGAACCACATTATAGCGACCATGAGGAGGTTACCCCATGTGACTCTACCCTCCCTAGCAACTGGGCCAATTTGGCTGCTTGGGAGACCTGTCTGGAGTCACTCAGCACGTCCTGGGATTCGAACTCACGAACTCCAGGGGTGGTAGTCAGCGCCTTAACTCGCCTTAAAACCTCATCTGTTTGGGAAAAAATTAAACTCTCTTTTAATGTCTCACAGTGGACACTTCACCCGAATGTCTGCCATGATACGTGTAAGGAACCACATAAATCATTTAGCAAAAATGTCACCAACATCAAGTAATTTTCATGAGATCAGGCTGGCAAATGCTAATACACACTTTGCATTTTGTCTAGTAACATACTTTTATAAAATAGTGTATAATATAATAGCATACATAGTGTGCTGTATATATTGTATATTTACATATAGTTTAAATACATACTAAACTGTATATAGTATAATACAGATAGGGCTAATATTGTACTAATATACTGTATATACTTGAGTCGCCTCCACGCCATTTCTCTGACATCCATATATAGTCACTCTGATATATTGTTGTTTCCAGTGTTACATTTCTAAATAATTCTCAAGCAGGTGTACTAATATCCAAAACCATAAATACCGCAATTTTTTTCTTCACTGAATGCAATAAATGTTACCTTGTTAAATGTGTAGGGAGAAGGAAAACAAAGATTTGATTCTCTTTTCTATGGTTTCTGTGTCATTGGTTGCAGATTTTCAGTGGTTTTTGTAGACATCCTAAGGGCTTTAACATTAAGAACGAATGGTATATGCTCTTAGTATTATCTCAGAAATTCTTGCAGCAGTGGCCACAATGCAATCATCGGAGTCTTTCCCCAGACCTTTGGAAGCCCAATGCTTTATTGTTTCTCTGCCTTTTTATTCAGACTACAACTTCCAGTCAAGCCATTTCACCCAATTCCATTCCAGGCCCTTCAGCTAGTGTAATCAGTTTTCTCATTTGCACTAATGTTTGTAAATGAGAATCTCCTCAGTCCACAAAATGGAGAGAGTATTTTTAGAAGTACTTACGCTTTGTGGACTTCACATGAAATGTTACGTGTTGAATAGATTAATCACTTGTACCACCAGTTTGAGGAGAAATTATGTTCTGTGACGGCAGAGTCAAGAGGCCAAATAAAAAAAAATATTTAAAAAAATACCATTAACCTTTACCTAGCTCTTCTTTTTTCAATAATGGCTCTCTGAACGCCAAGGCCACTGACCTGTTAGCAATGGAGGTGGTGTATTCAGTCAGCTCAAAATTGAGTGCACTTTATTTGTCTGTGTGCTTTTGGTGCTTTTCCATCCTACCATTTTATTACTCATCCATAAGACCTGTGTCATTACCACATCTATCTGCCACATGCACTGGAAAATGTTTTAAAATGTTCTCCTGTCTTTTTAAGGTCATGCATTTCTATTTCTTGCTTCTAAACTTGCATGTTCTTGTAAATGCCCTTTCCCTCCCCCCATGCTCTCAGGTCTCTGTGTCCCAGCTGCATAGTTATTGCTAGAGGCCTGGACCTTTTGCATAAGATGTTACACTATCTCTTTCAAACTTTTTTTTTTCTTTTCCTTTTTGAAAAGGTAATTTAATGTGATTTTACTCACTCATCTTTTCGTCCTTTCGTCCTTTCAATCAAATCGTCCTTTGATTCAGTGTTGAACAGGATCAGAAATTAAAACAGGGCTCAGGGCATAAAATTCCACTGAAAATGATAAAAAAGTTCCTGATATATAAAATGTGTTGGAGAAAGTGCCCCTGAAGTGAATTTGTATTTCTAATTTATTTTTATCTGTAAACATTTAATATATGTCATATTTTACAACAGCGAGTTTTGCTATTTGAATCTTATTGGATTTAGTATAACAGCACAGGGATGCTGCAATAGACTACTCTTTGTATAACGCCGCTTGTCTGTGTCTGCGGCATTCCAGACACGCTGGCTATAAGGAGTCTAAAATGTAAGTTACTTGGTATAAACTTAATAACTTAGTTTAAATAACTGTTGCATAAAATATATATCACCCTCACACTTGTGCTGTTATGTACTTGTGCTAATATGAAGCAAATCTCAATTAAAAAAGGAAAATCAGTTCTAAAAACGTGAAGAAGTCAATCCAGAATTTTCCAGAACTTTGGGGATATTGTGGTCTCATGACACGTAGTAATAATTAGTACCAGATATTAACACAAGGCCTATATTTATTACAAAATCCAAGGGCAGTGAAAGTAACATAAGCTCTTACCCAGTACATTAGTATATATATAAGAAAACTTACTGTAAACATACAAAAACAATGTAAACATTATTCCATTGCAATGTCTTGTCTTAGTGAGCAATACACTGGTTTACTAATTAAGACCACTCACAGGTGAATAACATTGATCATATCCTTACAAGGCCACATGTCAAGATCTCGGTAGATTAGAAGGTAAATTAACAATCAGTCCTTGTAGTCAGTGTATTAAATGCTAGAGAAATGGGCAGGAGTAAAGACTTGAGCAACTTTGACAAGGTTCATATTGAAATGGCCAGACAACTGGGTCAGAGTATCTCTGAAATGCCTCACCCCACGACAGTGGTCCAAAGAAGGACAAACGACAAACCGGTGACAGGGTGTTGGTGTCCAAGGCTCATTGAAGCACGAGGGCAATGAAGGTTATCTCGTCTGGTCTGAACCAACAGAATGTCTACTGTCTACCCTGCTGTTTATGGGGCTGCATAGCTGCAGACCGGTCAGAGTATTGTAGCTAGACCTTGGAGCAGTGGAAGAAGGTCACCTGTTCTGATGAGACCCGTTTTCTTTTACATCACGTGGACATTCACATGGACGTCAATGTTTCACACGTGCCCCTACCTAAACGTTGTTGCAGACCAGGTGTACCGCTTCATGACAATGATACTCCCTGATGGCAGTGGCCTCTTTCAGTTGAACACTTTGTTCGGGAATGGTTTGAGGAACATGAATTGTTTAAGTTGTTGCCTTGGTCTCCAAATTCCCCAGATCTCAATCCAATTGAGCATCTGTGTGATATGCTGGAGCAAGTCTAATCCATGGTGGCTCCACCTAGCAATTTACAGAACATGAAGGATCTGCTACTAATTATTTGGTGCCAGATACCACAGGATACCGTCAGTGGTCTTGCAGAGTTCCTTCCTCAGTGGGTCGGCACTGTTTTGGTGGCACGTGGATGATCAACATCATATTAGGCATAATGTTTTGGCTCATCAGTGGGCTCATCCCAGGAGATTAGCATTTAAAGAAATACTCAAACCAGCAAATCTGGCACCAACATTCATGCAAAAAATCACTGCCAATAATCATTTATTTCCCATTCTGATGGTTGATGTGAACATTAGCTGAAGCTCCTCACCCACATCTGCATGATTTAATGCATTGCACTGCTGCAACACAATTGGCTAATTAGATAATCACATGAATACATAGGTCTACAAGTGTTCCTAATCAAGTTTGAATTGAGCATATAAATCATTTGGATTGCATTTATAAAAATGTCATGAGTAACCACATTTTTAAAGTGTTGGATGGGTGGCTAGCAGAAATGTTACACCTGTATTGTATAGATTGTGGTTTCATATGGCTAGAAATAAACAGCCAAATTTAAAAGTTGCCCTTGAAAATTAATTCCAGGGGGCAAATACTGCCCAGTAAACAAAAGTAAATCTCTGACACTGGTGCTGAATATAAATTTTTAAAATAGCATAGGCAACTCTTTGACTGCCTCCATTAGTATGAACTGTATACTGCATGGTGTTCTTTAAATTTGTATGAAATGTAGACAATATTCAATCTTGAAAAGAAAGTCTTTTATTATTTAATCTTATTTGTATCTGTTTCAACAAGGAATCTTTAATCTCTTCTAAAGGAAACTATTCAGCCTCTCCTAAAGCATATTTAAGCTGTTTCAAGCACAAATTACCTCTGAAATGCTATTCCAATAGATTTGCATCAGTTAGTGTTGTTTATTGTGATATATGTGTTATATATGTGTTATATGCTTTTTGATATTGCCTCCATACAATCAACTAATTCAAATCACTTGACACATCACATCATATGACATTCAGGGTTCTTAGTGCGGCTGTTTGGAGGCATACAGTATGTGGATATATGTATACATATAAACCCAATGCGAATATGTCACACAGCTACATGATTTCTAACATACATAAAATAAATGTGATTTTCCCTGTACAAGTTTAGATACATGTAGCAGGGCGGAGGGTGGGGCCGGGTCGTGATTCCGCACACCCGGCCCCTAATAAGGCTGATTAAGCCCGAGAGGGATAAGGCCGATTTGAGACGGCAGTGCATCAGAGAGAGAGAGTTATGGACAGCTCTCCGACACCTGTGTGTGTGTGTGTGTGTGTGTGTGTGTGTGTGTGTGTGTGTTTGTCTTTTTGGTTATTAAACTTTTCATTATATTATCAAGCCAGTTCTCACCTCCTCCTTTCCCTTTTACCTTGTTACAATACCCAGAGAAAGCGCCCTTACTGCTTTCTCTCTCTCCGGTCGGACACTTGACCACACCCCCGCTGCCACACCCAGCAATCGCTGACTTAATAGAGAACTGGCAACCTCATAACCATGGGATCTACAGATTATCCAGTCTGCTTAAGACCCTAAGTGACATTGACACCTAATGAACAAATGATACATACCAATACATGCCAACCGAGTAATTAAAAATACCAAATCAGAAATTGATCGGAACGTTAGTCTAATTTTGAGGTCTATAAATTGGAGTCTGTGACGAGGAGGAGGGTGTGGCTGGGCCATGATGGAGCATGGGTCATTTGATCAGCGGTAGAGTGAGATAAGGGGTAGCCAGAGATGCCGGTTAGAGAGAGAGAGAGAGAGAGAGAGAGAGAGAGAGAGACGCACGTGGCCTCCTTGAATGTATGTCCGGGTGGTCTGGGTAACCAGAGGCGCTGGTTTGAGAGAGAGAGAGAGACACACGTGGACTTTTGTGTCTGTGTCCTTATGTTTTATGTTGTATTAAGTTAATTTATATCATTAAAGTTTATGTTTACTGTTCACCCGGCTCCCGCCTCCTCGTTGCTCGTCCTTTACATGTTACAGTGGTGCCGAATCCCGGGAAGGACGAGGGATGTGCTGTCACAGAGTCATCGCCGCTGCCATCCGCCAGGGAATGCCATGAATTAGATTATGCCATGAGTAAGACAGTAGAATGGACAAATGCAATGTGCAACTTTGCAAAAAGACACAATAATATTTTTTTGAATTGTATCAACGTATGACAGTAGTGAAGTTAGTCTGAGGCTTAATCCATAATAAGCCTATTTACATAGAGAGGAGGCATTTTTACACTGAAAAGAATGACAATGACTTAATTTAAATACAGTTAAAATAATTTCTCCTATCCCAGCTCAATATGCAGGGACAACTATTAGTAAACCATTCATTGGTTAATTTTCTCAAAAACTGTTAACACTGTTTCTGTTGTCCTATGAAAATTGCTCTGTTTTGTTTTGAGCGACTAATTTTGACCAACCAAAACAACGTTACTCAACCAATGGCGTTAGTTGGGAGCGGGATTATCTCTTTAACTGACCAAAGGCAGACCATACATGTAACCTAGTTTAGACTAAAATACAGTATGCAGATTTCCCATTAAAACAACTTTCTTGAACAAACATGAAAGTAACATGTTTGATTCAAAGTAGCCCTGTAAGACCATGAATCTTAAGGCATTCTGAAGTAGTCTAGTACAATGTTTGTCAAATAACTATGGACTTTTTGAGAAGCGAATGCCTTTTTCAGATTAAATTTAAATGCATTGTAATGCCAGTAATATGGATGCTGTCGGTCCCACTGCATTAGAGACTAATGAGCTCAAGGCTTGTGGACTGGAGAGTTGCAATAAGAAACACTACATAACAGCACCAGTGCATGTCCTTACTCCAGCCCTTCAGTGGTCTTCAAGTGATGAATTACCTGCAAACTGAAATACTCATTTAGAATCCCGGTTGTTGTTTATCTGTTGTGTATGTGTGCAGTGTGCTAATTTAAGCTTGGCCTATACAGTGAATCCATAATTTATTTCCTTATCTACCTTAATGTGTATCAGTGTGTTGATTATCTTGTTCTTTCACCATGAAAAGGCTTATTTTATGCAAACTTTATTTCTGTATATACACTGTAAAACAATTAGGGGTTCATAGAACATAAAAAAAATTAGGCAACAATTTGCATGTCTCTTTATCAAGTTGAATTTATCTAGTTAATTTTTATAAGTAAGTGTCTTGACCAAACTTAAAACAGACATCACACTGAATTTGGCAACAGTCTGATCACACTGAATAGGTTTTGCTGCTGTAATCAGTCTGTGCATACCAAAATATGATCGCTGTCGCTGTCATTTTTCATCATATCGTGGCCCCCTTCAGCATATCTCAGCCCTCTTCTGCCGGTTGCGGCCCGTTCGACATAATGCGGCAGCCCATTTCAGCTTAACGCCGCCTGTTCGACACCGTTCTCCTTATGGACAGTCCGCACCTGGGAATACATATTTTAACTCAACCACCTAACCCAAACTCCAACACTAAACCTAACTGTCAGTGGACTAATGTTTTAATTTTAGAACAAATATGCAATATCTGAACTGCGCTCACCATTATTTATGTGAACGGCGTAACGTCCTGGTTATCATGGGACTAGAAGCTATCTCACAGGTTGCATGTGCAACATGCTAAGTGCTAGATGGAAAGGTGACCACAGTTGAAATGAAATATATTTTACATATATACAAATTATTTATCTTGATCTAAGATTCAATTTTACATTTTTATTATGTTTGAGTCAAAAATACAGAAGCGTTTTTTTTAGAAGCCACTTTTAGAACTGCTACATAATAATTTAATTATACTTGACATGCCCCACACCTTCACAAAGAGAAAGAATACATTCACACACACACACAAACACACACACACACACACACACACACACAGGTGATGACATTTCTTGGGGGAAAGCAGCGTCACCTACATTCACACAGATTTTTAAACGAAGGACAGATACATTACCAACAAAGTCATCAGAGGCTGGAGATCGATGGGCAAAACCTCATTACATGAGTACGAATTGCTGATTACATTTTTGAAATTGACATGCCATCTTTGGTTGCCATGTTTTGTTGGGTGGTATAGCTTTGTGGTTACTCTGCAGAACTGCACTAAATTCTGTAAGGAATCCACAGCTTTTGCTTGACTGCCTAATAATGAGAATTACAGCCATAGATCTCCATGACAGATGCATTGCACCATAAAGATTGCAGGAATAGAATCCCCTGCATCTTTCTTATGATGTTCTCCAATAAATATATTTCAAAGAGCTGGGCAGTAAAAAACACAGCATTGATGGTGACATATGAAACAAGTCAAAATAAGGCAAGGACATAAGACAAGAAGAATTTTACCTGTGAGAATCTGTTTTGTTTTTGAGGCCTGTGTGCATACACTGTAACTTTTGCTGAATTGGTTACAAGTTGATGTCCTTTTCAGTAAATTATTTTAGAATTGCTACTGTTAAATGAGAACTTTATACTGTGAGCAGGACCGTGACATTACTGTGATTTTGCAGTGTTGTAGAATCACAATGATTAGCTGTGCCTGCAGTTTTCTCTTGTGTATTTACAGGGTTAGATTAATCATAATAGTTTTGCAGTTTAGTAGTTAGACAAACAAATGACTCCCACATGTGAATTGGTAAGAATTGTTACAAAACTCTTTGAATGAGAATATATTACCTGTGTGCTAAATATGCAATATTGTTATGCAGTGAGGATGAGAAGTTATAAACACCTCTGGTGCATTTTTGGACTGCCGCCTGCAATTTTTCACTCTCAAATTTAAAATTTCACCATTAACACATACTGTGGACTAATTGCAAATAATTTGTCAAATTTTTCATAGAACACCCCAAATAAAAAATAAAAGACCCCAATTATTCATAAATAATATTATATGTGTTGATAACCTAATAAAAAATATTTTTATTTATTTATTTTTTGTCCTAATTTTGTAAACATGTAGTTCAGGTTCTGTTCACTCTATCGCACGTTGAAAAGTATCATTTTTTCCCCCACTAGATGACAGGAAGCAATAGAAAAAACTATTTTGTCTCTATCTTAAATGTAGGTGGTGCTGTAATGCATTTTAGCCCTCACAGATGTACTCGTCTATAGACATTCAGTCTAATTTTCAGTTCAAGCACCACCCTTGTTGTTTCACTGAATATATATGCCTCTGAGAGAACTAGAAGCTCAATGTAGGTGGCATTACAAAGCTGAGATCCTCCTCTTTGTGATGATATATAACATTAAATATATGCGTTGTTATTTTAAGTAACAGAATTAATGGTTATTTCTGAAAAGTGGTTATCTCAAATTCTTATCTTTCAAATTATTCCTCATACGCCTGATTTACTGTATGTATAAGGAGACTAACGTTTTAAAAAAATTTTCAATATAGTACCCCCCCCCCCCCCCCCGCCCCCCATTGTTGGGGTCACACACTTTATACTTTAAAACAGCACATGAATAATCATGAATTAATACCTGAATTAATAGCTACTTCCAAATAAATTATGATTAGTTAAGGAATGGACTAATCATGAACTAATCAGGATCTAATGAAGAGCTAACATTAACTACAACATGACATGATGGCATATTAGTACATATTTGATAGTCAATGCATTAATTAACATTAGGTAATAAACTAAATCATTATAAGAAAGAATGTGAAGTATTTCAACCTTGAATTAAACATGCATATGTAATGCTGTCATAATTTAAATATTTCATGCATTTAGCTATCTGCAGTTTTGCAGTATAATTTCAAAATTCTTTTAAATGGATTTAATTGTTTTTTTGTTTTTGTTTTTAGAAAAACACAAATAATAATGATTACCAATCATTTGAACTCATCTCATTTTATGTTATTCTCTGTCACTTTCATTTCATACTCAACCTGCCACTTAATTCTCTTGTCATCCATACCATAGAAATGGGAAGCTTGTCTATATGTTGCTGGATCAATATTTGTATTTGTTATATTTCTCAATATTTTTCATGGTTACTTTGTGTTTCATCAGAACTCAAAATAAAAATTCTAAATGATGATATCAAATCATCATCATCATCTTCAAAATCATTGTTAATAATGGTAATTATTATAATTTGTAAAAAAAATTCCATAGACATTAGTGCATGTAAACATTCAATAATCTGTTGTGTGAACTGCATCCATTTCAAGTGCAGATAGTTTGCTACATTCCTGCCTGTAAATACAGTATGTGGAGACTTTGTTTCTGATGGGGCACATACTGTATAAGCAGCGCTCTCTAGGTGTTGGCTGGCTGCTTGCCACTATTTTCTATGGTAATGCTGTTATTTTTAATCTAAAATTATTGGCATGTTTTTTTTGGACCGAATTAAGGATTGAAGTCAGAGTGTTTATAATATCCATTTTGACGACGTTATGTGGAGTATTTGAATTCATTTTGTTATTTGTACGTATTTAAGTGCAAACATTAGCATTTTTAGCACACCTCATAAATAATTTAAAATAGTCTTGTATGTCTTAACAGGTATGTTTGGATTTCTTTTGAGTTTGAATATGTTTTAAAAGAGGTTTCGTTCATTTTAAGCATCTTGGTGGAAGATTGACACATGTATTTCAGTATTGTTTTTTTTAGTTTTTTCCTCAAAATGTTGTGTTTTATAATGTCATATATGCTGGTGGATTTGGATTTTCAAATAAGCAGATCTTTAAAAATCTTGGTCTTTATTTCACTGGTGCATTTGTATTAAATTATTTGTTAATGCAGCATAATGTCATGACTTTACTTAATGGGGTGCATCATTATTAACTACCCATAAACTATAATCAACTGATGACTTGTTAATGCAGCATCAGGTCATGACTTTACTTGGTGGGGGCATTTATTTTGCATATTGTTTTTTTTAAAAGCTCAGATGTGGACATGGCCTGTGTTAGGGTGAATATGAAGGGAAAGGAAGTGAGAATCACACAGAATGGGTTGAGATTAGTTGTTTTTATTATATATTCTATTATTATTATTAAAGGAAAAGTTCACCCAAAACTGAAGATTATCTTATAATTTACTCACCCTCATGCAATTCCAGATGCGTATGACTGCATTGCGTGCCCGGGTTGTGAGCTGTCTTCACGAGGTTTGGTCATTTCGGTCTAAGGTGTCGGGTGTGTGTGGCCGAACTCTCGCACAGGTGTCCTGTCTTGTTTTTGTTGCCTATTCCGTGCACCGCGTGGCATTTGCCTCTCGATGTATACTCAGCTTTCGTTTAGTGTGAGAATGCGTGGCATCGCTTTGTTTGCCGTTGCTACACATTCTCTTGTTTGTTGGTTGGCATGGGCGTATATTGCCTTATAGTCTTGGTGATGTGCGCACATGTCATTTGGGTGTTTTGTTGTCTTGTGAGACCACGTGGCTTTATTTTGTTTCTGTATCGCCGCGTGCCTCTCTGTTTTACGTCATACCCCACCTCCTTGTTTGCTTATTATTTGTTCATTTGCCTCACCTGTCCCTTGTTAACCCCTTTGATTTCTCTCCCTTTTTCAGTCTCCTTGTGTGTGCTGTCCAGTGCCAGTTCGTCTTGTGATCTAGTCAGTCCTGTATGTGTTTTCCATCATTCCTTGTCAGTCCTATACCTTTACCTTGTTCCTGTTTGGTCTGGTCAGTCCTGTGCCCCGTTTACATTGTTCCCCAGCACAGAATACTCCCTTTGTTGTTTTTCTTCTACTGGGTTGTTTTTTTCCTCCTTGTGGGAATTTTAGTTTGAGTTGTGCCCTTTTTGTTTGTATTAATAAATTAATTTATTTTAACTCTGCATTTGGGTCCTGAGCCTCACAACACACATCATTTCACAGCAGCTTCACAGAAAATTATGCTTTAACAGAAAAAAGAAAGTGTAATATCTGTGTAGTTGTTTTTTTCTTTGGAGATAGTACCATGCAAATGGTATTCTTTAAATCATCTTGAAACATCTTGGTATAGCAATCATTCAGCAGCTTGACTTGTCCCTCCTTTTCTTTAAAAAAGCAAAAATCTGAGTTTCAGTGAGGCACTTAAAATGGCCAATCCTCCATTGTATAATAATATTATAATACTCACCATTTCAAAACTAAAACCACAAGACGTAAACAATATGTTTGTTAGCATGGTTTTAGTGTGATAAATCACTTACCTTTTCTGTGTAAAGTTAAATCCCTACAATGACTGTAATACATTTTTTAAACAACTTTACAGCTCAAATAGAAACAAATAGTTTTAACAGAAGAATAATATAAGTGCATTTATACAATTATAAGCTTCACATTTCTGTCTTTAAACCCTCCAAAACTTGGCCCCATTTACTTTCATTCTAAGTGCTTCACTGTAACCTTGATTTTTGTTTTTAATTTTTATTTTTTTAAGTTTAAATTAATTGCCACAGATGCTGTCAATGAGCTCAACTTGTATTAATTTACTGATTAATATCTCTAGAACTGCTGCTTTGTCCAGTAAATACACCAAGTCCTTTACAATGGCCCAGAGACAGTCAAAGCAATGGGGTCTGAGATATTCTATGGAAAGAACAAAACATTTAATTCGAGTTTATCAATTGAATATACTTTGATAATAAATTAAATGATCAACTGTTGGTTTTGAAGGTGAAAGAGCAGTCCAGTTAAATATGATGTGTAATTCTTTTGATGTTAAAATTATTTCTTGTATCCCAGCTTTACATACACAGTCAACTATAAATAACCATTTGTAGGCTGATTTCAACTGTAAGTTTAAAGACACTCTGTGGGGCTATCAAAAACATTCCTATGTTTGTTTGTTTTTTGAATGGCCTGTCAAGCCCAACAAATAATGGTGTGAGTTTGGGGCAGGACTATCTGTACAACCAATGGAGGATGGATTAAGTTTTCTGGAAATTGTTTGAAAACAATGATTATTTTTGCAATTCTGTTTGGTGACTCTAGCGGCGCAGAAATTACCCACTTTATCTTTTTTTTTTTTAAATACTGCTGCTCTGTGTTATATCGGTATGACCAGTGGCACATAACAGTATTTCAAAACACTCCCATATGTCATTATCTAGACAAATTGGTTAGCCCAGAATTTGACATGTCAGGCCGCTCAAAGAAACTGAGCAATATTACGATAGCACCACATACCGCACGCAACATTTACACTTTTCACTGAAATCATCCTACAAATTATTTACTAAGAGTTGTCTCTCTACATCAAGCAGCGTTAAGAGAACAGTTTTCAATGCAAATCACTCTTATAAAATCCTGGTACTGTGACAGTGAGATGTATTATGATAAATTGTCTATGATTAATCTGACATATTATGTGAAAAAGTACAAAACCCAGGCTTTTAAAAGATGCACTGAGCGGAATGCTTTTATCAGCATTAATGGCCTTTCTACTCTCCTATATATCTCAAAGCTAGCTCCTTCTACTTCACTAATTACACACTCAACTTAACTTTTTTCCTAATTACTTTCATTCTATCTGTGGTAATGATCAGCATGTATTTTCAAACAATTGTGCCTTAATCAAAGTTTTTGTCATTTTGAAACATTGCTTCTTTTTTTAATTGGGTGTTAATGTCTGTCGCACTTGTTACAAATCCTCAAAACAGCTTCAGTAGTAGTGTTGTGTCAAGCAACACAACACAATAAAAATGTGTTTACTGAAATATCTCTCCATGTCAAAGAAAAAAAAAGAAAGGCTATTATCTAGGTACCAATTAACACAGGATGAGCTTGTTTAACTCATCCTGTGTTAATTGGTACCCAGATAATTGCCTTTCTTTTTTTCTTTGACATGGAGAGATATTTCTGTAAACACATTTTTACTGTTAAAACAACAACTAAACGACAGAAAACAACAGAGAAGCCAATTTGTCCATAAGAAGTAACAGTATAAATATTCTAATTTATATTGAATTAATATTATTGAAATGGTATCAGGGAACATTTGGATTAATTTAAGAGATTGGTCATGGGTCTGAAATGTTAGAGGTAAAAATATCTCACTTTGACCTCACGGATAGTTCTTTCAAGTGATTTAAAGTAATGGATTTGATCACCTTCACTAACAAAGGTCTATATTGTCATTGGTACAACATTGTTCTTCTTTACAAACTGAATAAATGGCTCAAAAGGAACCCTTCCACTCTGTAGTCACATTAAATACGCATTGCTCTCATGCAATGCACCACTGGGAAGGTTCAACTATTTAAATATGTCTTATACTTAAACTTATAAATATAAGATTCTCATTGACAGCTAGACCTTTCATCAGTCTTCTTACAAGTCAATGTTACATGCTGATGAACCTATTGACCTTGACGAGGTTCTTTCTGCTCTGATGCTTATCAGCAAGAAGGATAACAGCTTAAACTCTTACCTTTAGTCAATGAGGTGCAATACATCAGTCTCACGAGACATTCGTAGAAAGTTTTGCTCTTCATAGAATGGAACTAAACTGCACCACCCTCAGCTTCATGCTTAATTTACGAAGCTATTTGAATTGAAAAATGGGCCTCATCTAATATTCTGCAAAACTAAACCAGTGTCTCGCAGCATGACTATATAAAAAAACACATCAAGTGGCAAAAAATTATTGCATTTGGAGAAAATATAATGCAATAATCAAATAAGCCATTTACCCATGAGTCTATGTATTCATAGATATTTCACTTGCTATAGTATAGAACAGCAGGAAGCATATTAACAAACTGTCAGTTTTGACGATTGAAATAAATAGCTCTAATTAATAGCTCTAAATGCATTTGTATGCAGATGAAGTCATTTCTCAAGTGATTGAGACTGATTGCAGTATGAGTTCTGTAGGGAGTCATTTAAAGAAATTATATATGAATGACTGTGATCCTGTCTTACTAATTTAAGAATTTGACACTTGTTATATACAGTACAATGCGGTATCATATCTACATTCCTGGTAGGCTTTTTAGAAAAGCATTCTTAAACATTCAGTAAAAATGAAAGTATGCATCCATGTGTTTACAGTATGTGATTCATCACTTTTAAATTGCATACAGTACAATAAATCAACACTGCGAACCAGTGTTGGGTTAAGTTACTTGTAAAAGTTACTAATTCAAATATAGCGTTACTCCTTGAAAAGTAACTAAATTAATTTACTTTTTATGTAAAGTAATGTGTTATGTTACTGTTGCTTTATTTTAGTGTTCTTTCTCACTGCCACTCTCTCTTCTGCTATGCTATGCATTCCATACAAATAATCCACGCATTGCATACAAGAGATATTATAGGTCATGCTAGCTACTGTACAGCACTCATGTTAAAACAACATACTAAACAAACAGATATTTAGAAAGTATACAATAGATCTTTGTCATATTTATAAAAGTCTCAATAACAGGAATATGCATGATTTGTTTTTTCATCGACATGGCAGCCAACATACAGAATAAGCTTACCTAATGCAACAAAGTTCAGCATCTGAACCTGCATTATATGTTATGCACATCAACAATGCCAGAGTCAACTTGAGATGTTTTTCGTAAGTCAGGATAAAATTCAGTGGGGTATGCCAACCTAACATTTTCAAGGTATAAATCTGATGAATAAATGAATATTTTTCACTTCAGTCATCTCAGTGCAAGCTTGTTATGAGTTGATCCATGGTGCATACTGCGTATATGAATGGAATTGTTTTTAATGCTACCAAATTGTCATAAAAAACATCATGTTTCACGTTTCTTTTCAGAGTCAGTTTTTCTTATCCCATTCTCCTAGTTACGGGCAGCACTAACACAGAGCAGTTTGGCTGCATAAGTCAGTGAACTGAACAAGCATTTCACCCTGTATATCATGCCATGGCCAGTGGAAGGCTATTCTTTTAATCCCTCTTTTAATGCAGCGTATATTTACACATGAATCAATCGTGTTTCTATGGAGATAGAATTGTTTCTAATTCAGATACAAATGGAAAGAGTTTCACAAATATAAAGTTGGTTCACAAATAAATTTAATGAGATCCACAAATAAATTTAAGGAGTTTCACAATAATGAAATTAATTCACAAATAAACAAAATGAGAATTGCAAATAAAAAAATATTTACTAATATATATTTTAACTCACAAGCACAACTCTGTCCAGCATTCATTTGTGAATTGCGCACATTTACATTGCGCACTTACAGAAAAGCTCCAAGGCCGCAAACTTTTAAATTAACTTATGCCATCAGAGGAATACAGTGACTTAACCCTCTGGGGTTGACGGATGTGCCGGCACCTCCTGCTGGATTTTTTTCATCATTACAGCAGAAACAACATAAAATTCTCCATCATTTTGGGGCATACAAATAAGTGTAAGACTAAGTGTTAGAGACTATAAAGGGTCTACTTTTATTTGTGTACACTCACAATAACAACAAAACCTTGTGCTTTTGAAAAATAAAGGAAATAAATGGTGAGCTTTCAGCAGTGTCTGTGTTTGCGAGCATATATCTGAAACACGTCACAAAAATGAACTGAAACTCCACAAATACTTATCACACAAACATGAAACATATGTCTAAAGAAAGCTTAAAATGTCTACTTTTAAATAAAACAATTCAAATTTAAAACAAATATTCTTCTGTAGTGTAATCTGTATGAAACAAAGCAATGTACATTTTCTCCTGGCTCAGCGGATTATCCTAATAATAATATCCTAGTTTATGTGATCACACCCACGGGCAGAGGGCGCTATTCATATGGTAATGTACTGAGGCTAAAGCAGGTATTTAAATGGTATGCTGTATGAAATAAATATGATATGTAATATGGTATAAAAAATAATATGAATGTTTAGAATAGATTTTAACTAGTGTTTATGCTGCCGCATTATCATCAACAAAGCTTGTGCTTGCAAATATGTGTTTGCACTTTAAATATGCCCATATTAGAAAAACGGCATATTGTAATGATTTCTGAAGGAACATTTGACACTGAAGACTGCAGTAATGATGCTGAAAATTCAGCTTTGATTACAAAAAGCATTTAGCAATATATTAAAATAGAAAACTGTTCTTTTAAATTGTAAAAAGAGTTCACAATATCACTGTTTTTACTGTATTTTTGATCAAATTTATGATCAGAAGGGACTTCTTTTGTAAATCTAAAATTAAGTAAAGTCTTTATGTAAAGAAAATGTATAGTCAGATTACCTTTCAACTTAAAACTTGATTTTGATCATTAAGTCTCCTCACATTCATTCTCTTTATGTCACATTGCTCATTGATAGGCCCAGGGGAGGGGACTTTTGTCTCCTCAAGTGTGAATCACCTCAATATTCATGATAGTTGATGCCTCCTCGCATATGACCTTTCTAACACTAAAAGTGTCTTACAAAAGTTATATTACTATATTGTTTTGTATGAATGAGTGATCAGGATGGTTTTGGATCATTTTGTAGCAAAAATTCTAGGCTACAAGATCCAGTTCTCAAAAGGCTTGTGGACAAATTTTTAGTGTGTGTTTATATGGCTTCATTTTTTTTAATTTTATGTACACACATGTTGCTCACATATTATTGTAGCCCAGTTTATGCTGAATAAATTGGTATCAGACAATAGCCATTAATATGTTTTAACCAACAGAAAAAAGCACAAATGTCAAGGCATGTCAAAACTTCTCCAGGGCCCAAAAAACCCTCAGACCCCAGAGAGTCTGCTATTTTGATTTGAATCAAGTCTCTTGATTGTCACTCCTAGCTCCATAAAGGAAAATATATGTATGTGTCATAAAAACCTTTACTCTTAATGTTACATACCAGATCCAAACAGACACAGTACAGATAGTGCCTTTATAAAACATAAATCATATTAGGTGATCTTTGGAGCACAAACATAAATTAATACCCTATATTACATAGTGTACAACATCTGCTGTGCCAATAATTTGGTTTCACATTATGTTTATATATATATATATATATATATATATATATATATATATATATACACACACACAGGGTTGGGGAGTAACGGAATAATGGGATTACATATTTAAAATACAAAATATAAGTAACTGTACTCCACTACAGTTACAATGTAAATGATTGATAATTAGAATACAGTTACAAACAATTTGATAACTGCATTTGCGTTGCATTTTATTGTCATTTGTTTCTTTTAATATTTATTCAGATGGAAAACATTTATAAATTTAAATTATGCTATCCAAAGTGCATTTGAACAGCAGTGAAACACTTTCTAATGATCTTACATTCATATGAGCAGACAGAGAAGTAAGTTTGAAGGACGTTTGGAGCAGAAGAAATAGAAATAAACCTTGTGTAAATTGTCAGCTTTACGCCAAGCTAAAATGCTATTCCTAGCCATTTGATATACACATGTTACCAGGCATGATCATATTTTTTATCAAGAAAATTCATGCTGGATCATAATTTGTTTTTTAATACTAAGACCTTTGATATTAGGGCAAAAATCATATTCTTGATTATACATTTTTTTATTGTTTTCCTGTAAAAATATCTTAAAATCTTTAAAACAAGAACAGTCTGATTAATCTTGTTTTAGAAACAACACTGCATAAGATATTTAGGTTTTTCAGAGAATGTATTTTTAAAATGTGTATTTTGTCTTACTGTATTGGCAGAGATTTTAAAGTCAAAACAAGAGATTTACCAGTGCTGAAGAAGTAATCCAAAGTATTTAGAATATGTTACTGACCTTGTGTAATCTAACGGAATACGTTACAAATGACATTTTACATGTATTGTATAATTTGTAGTGGAATACATTTCAGAAGTAACCCTCCCAACCAGACTGGATTGGGAAGAGAAATTGGATTTTACATTGCAACTGGCACAAAAGTTGTTGGGGGGGGGGTGTTGTGTCGCTGTCCTTTTCTACATATCGCGGCGCCGTTTTGTGGTCCATTCTGTATTACGCGGCGGCTCATTTTTGCTTATCGCGGCCCATTTGGCACATTTCGTGGACGCACCACCAGCCCGCTCAGTTCTCCTGCTGGCCAGTCCACCCATGATTGACCCAAAAGTGCGTTGGCCCACCGGGAAAATGCCCGGTATGCCAGATTGCCAGTCCAGCCCTGCTCCCAACCATATATTAATACCATAAAAGGAAATGTCCTCTCAATCATGTCCACTTTCAACTGCTTTTATTTTCAGCAAACTTAACGTATAAATATTTGTATGAACATAGAAGATTCAACAACTAAGAAATAAACTGAAAAAGTATCAAAGAAATGGAATAATGTGTCCCTGAATAAAGGGTGTTCAAAATCAAAAGTAACAGTCAGTATCTGGTGTGGCCACTAGCTGCATTAAGTATTGCAGTGCATCTCCTCATGGACTGCACCAGATTTGCCAGTTCTTGCTGTGAGATGTTACCCCACACTTCCACCAAGGCACTTGCAGGTTCCAGGACATTTATGGGGGGAATGACCCTAGCCCTCACCCTCCAATCCAACAGGTCCCAGTTGTGCTCAATGGGATTGAGATCCGGGCTCTTCGCTGGCCATGGCAGGAAATCATGCATAGAACAAGCAGTATGGTTGGTGGCATTGTCATGCTGGAGAGTCATGTCATGATTAGCCTGCAGGAAGGGTACCACATGAGGGAGGAGGATGTCTTCCCTGTAACGCACAGCGATGAGATTGCATGCAATGACAAAAAGCTCCGTCCGATGATGCTGGGACACACCGCCCCAGACCATGACCAACCCTCCACCTCAAAATCAATCCCGCTCCAGAGTACAGGCCTCGGTGTAAAGCTCATTCCTGTTCACTGACTTAATTCCTTCGACAATAAATGCGAGTCCGACCATCACCCCTGGTGAGACAAAACCACGACTCGTCAGTGAAGAGGACTTTTTGCCAGTCCTGTCTGGTCCAGAAAGTGGGTTTGTGCCCATTGGCGACATTGTTGCCGGTAATTTCTGGTAAGGAACTGCCTTACAACAGGCATACAAGCCCTCAGTCTAGCCTCTCTCAGCCTATTGCGGACAGTCTAAGCGCTGATGGAGTTATTTTGTGTTCCTGATTTAACTCAGGCAGTTGTTGTTGCCATCCTATACCTGTCCAGCAGGTGTGATATTCGGATGTACCGATCCTGTGCAGATTTTGTTACATGTGGTCTACCACTGCGAGGACAATCAGCTGTCCTTTCTGTCTCCCTGTAGCGCTGTCTTAGGTATCTCACAGTACGGACATTGCAATTTATTTCCCTGGCCACATCTGCAGTCCTTATGCCTCCATGCAGCATGACTAATGCACTTACACAGATGAGCAGGGACATCATTCTTTTGGTGTTTTTCAGAGTCACTCTTTAAAACACTCTTTAGTGTCCTATGTTTTTATAACTGTGACCTTAATTGCCTACTGTCTGTAAGCTGTTCGTGTCTTAAACACGTTCCACAAGTGCATGTTCATTGATTGTTTATGATTCATTAAACAAGCATGGAAAAGATAGTTTACACCCTTTACAATAAAGATCTGTAAAGTTATTTGGATTTTTATAAAATTATCTTTAAAATACAGTATCCTGAAAAAGGGATATATATATATATATATATATATATATATATATATATATATATATATATATATATACACACACACACACACTGGCGGCCAAAAGTTTGGAATAATGTACAGATTTTGCTCATATGGAAAGAAATTGGTACGTTTAAACACCAAAGTGGCATTGAACTGATCACAATGTATAGTTAATACATTGTACAAAAAAGACATTAATAACGTGTACAATTTAAAAAAAAAAAAAATAAATAAATAAAAAAAACTACTTTAAAGAGTTCTCATCAAAGTATCCTCCACATGCAGCAATGACAGCTTTGCAGATCCTTGACATTCTATCTGTCAATTTGTCCAGATACTCAGGTGACATTTCACCCCACACTTCCTGTAGCACTTGCCATAGATGTGGCTGTCTTGTCTGACACTTGTCTCGCATCTTACATTCTAGCTGATCCCACAAAAGCTCAATGGGGTTAAGATCCATAACACCACACTCTTTTCAAATTATCTGTTGTCCAATGTCTTTGGCCATTCTAACCTTTTCTGTTTGTTTTTCTGTTTCAAAAGTGACTTTTTCTTTGTAATTCTTCCCATAATGCCTGCGCCCCTGAGTTTTCTCTTTACTGTTGTACATGAAACTGGTGTTAAGCAGGTAGAATTTAATGAAGCTGTCAGCTGAGGACATGTGAGGCATCTATTTCTCAAACTAGACTCTGATGTACTTATCCTCTTTTTTAGTTGTACATCTTGCCTCTTTCTGTCCTTGTTGTAGACAATTTTTATATATGTTGTCTCCTTTACAAGAAAGCATTAGACAGAGGTAAAATTAATAGAGTTACCTTTATTTCAAGGTGTCCACTATCACTTGTAATACAAATTAGTCTGTGACAGAAAGCTACAAACATTTGGCTTTTTAAAACAAAATTTGATCCCTTGGGTCAACTTGCCCAAGGTTAGGGGTATGTTGCTCCTGGTTAGTGGGTAAGATGAGCCATTTGGGGGTAAGTTGACCAACTGAATTTTCCAATGAAGCACTGAATAAAATTAAACAAATATTTTTGTATTTATAATTTCCAATATATAATCTATTTATTCATTCATTATAATCTCCTACTTTCCCCTTGTTTCCTTTAACACTAAGGATTGTTATTGCATGTAAGTGATGGAATGATTTGGAACAATCACTTTTCATAGTCCTCATTAAATACCTAATGTATTTGCCAGAAAAACAATCTCACTCCATTAGGTCTTCTTTTTGCTTCAAACATTATAAACAGAATAGTTATTAGAGCTAATATGATTTGATGCAAACTTATAACTGGTCTAAAATCTTTGGCAAAAAACACATCACTCCTTTAGGTACTCTTATATTTGTAAACATTATAAACAGAACAGTTAGTTATTAGAACAAATTTGTTTCTGTTAAAACCAGTAGCTCAACTTTCCCCAGACTATTCGGTTTATTTTGCCCCATAGTGATGATTTTGGGGGGAAAAAAGCGCCTGTTTTAGTACTTCAGGGATAATATTCTGATAATCAAATCATGTCTATTTATACAGTGTACAGGGTTGGGAGGATTACTTTTGAAATGTATTCCATTACTGATTACAGCATACATGCTGTAAAATTCAATTTGTAACGTATTCTGTTAGATTACTCAAGGTCAGTAACGTATTCTAAATACAGTTTTTCACTTGTTTTGACAATAAAATGTTAAAATGGCTAGAAATAGCATTTTTGCTTAGCGTAAAGCTGACAATTTACACAAGGCACAATTGACAATTCTGCTCCAAACGTGCTTCTCTGTCTGCTCGTGAAGCGTTTCACCGATGTTCAAATGCACTTTGGATCACATAATTTATATGGATAAATGTTTTCCCTCTGAAAGGACTAAATGACAATAAAATGCAAAGTAATCTCTTCAGTAATCAAAATACTTTTACAGTTGTAGATACTTTGTAACTGTATTCTTATTAGCAATGATTATGTTGGCTTGAGAAAACCAACATACTTTTATTCTATTTAAACTTATTATTATTCCTCCAAGACTAAAATTTCTGACTCTAACTCCTCCTAAAGCTTTAGAGTTACATGCACCAAACTCAGCACAGACCTTCAGACTAATCATAAATAGTGTGCTTTATCTTTTCTAGGCCTCATGTCTCTTTGACTTCCATTCAAGGTATGAAAATTTTTCCTGTAATAACTCAAGATACCTATCTATCTACCTACCTACCTACCTACCTACCTATAATCTTTGAACTTTTAAAACTACTACTTAAACTTGTAACTATTTCAAACTGAAAACCTTCAAGCTTTTACAGCTACTTCAAACTTTCATGCTAGGACAAAATCAGAAGAGCAGTCCTGGGGCATCCCATTGCGGCAGCGAAGTGCAGCATCTTGTTCCGCTTTTATCAGGGAACAAGGGTTACACTTAAGTAACCCGAGACGTTCCCTTTCAAAAAGCTACACTTATGAGAAAAGTGCTTTGGGAACGAGAATACCCACGCCACCGCACTGTGGCTGTCCGGACCCCCTACGGTTGTGTAGTGTGCTCACAAGAGCGTGAGAGGTCTCAGACATGTGCTTGAGATGTCGACTCAAGGACATAAGAGCCCGGAGTGGCGTGAACATCCAAACTGTAGAATCTAATGAATGTGTGCGGAGAGGACCAGCCTGCCGCATCACAAACATGCTGCAGAGGAACACCTCTAGCCAATGCTTCAGAGGAGGCGTCCCCTCTGGTAGAGTGAGCCCTGATGCCTACTGGTGAAGCTTGACTGCGCACTTCGTAGACCAGGGCAATAGCGTCCCTCACCCAATGCGATATAGTCTGCTTGGTGGTGGCCACCCCCCTGTTGCGGTCCCCATGGCAAACTAATTGTTGCCCTGACTTACGTCACTGGCTAGTGCGGTGGACATAAATCTGAAGGGCATAGACTAGACAAAATCGGTGAAGTCTTTCCTGCTCCAGCGTTGTAAATGGCGGGGAGCAGAAGGCTTCGAGAGTGACTGGAAAGGTTTCACATTTCGGTCCGGGGATGAACTATTGTCCCCTGTGCCTGAGAAAGGAGGTCCTTCCTGTCCGGAATCGCCCATGGCAAGCCATCGAGGAGAGATATTATCTCCAAGAACCATACCCTGTTTGGCCAGCGTGGTGCTGTCAGTAAGAGGCAAGACCTTTGCTGGCGAACTCTGGCCAAGACTCCCGAGAGCAGAGAAACCAGGGGAAATGCATACAAACGCATTCTTTGCGAGAAAGAGAGAAGTTCTCAGAGAGAAGTAGAGGGGACATTGCGCTGCCTGAGAAGAGGCGAAGAGGTCCACTTCTGCCCTGTAAAATCTCACCAGATATGTTCCACTACCTCGGGGTGGAGTTTACACTCCCCCGTCGGTATTTTTTGTCTGGACAGTAAATCTGCTCCCATTCAGGCATCAAGGGATACAAGCTGCTCTGATTAACAGGAGCTTGCCCTGGGCCCAAAGGAGAATCTGCCATGCCAGTCTGTTCAGCTGGCATTAACGTAGATCTCCTTGATGGTTTATGTAAGAGACTACCGCTGTGCTGTCCATCCGCACCAAGACTTGGCATCCTCTGGAGGAAGTATGTCAGGGCCAGAAATACGGCCATCAACTCAAGCGCGTTAATGTGACAATCAAGCTGATGACCCCCCCCCCCCCCATTCCCCTTGAGCTGGACAACCACTTAAGACTGTTACCTAGCTCGTCAGGGAGGCGTCTGTCATTAGCAATCTGTGATGGCAAGACGCACCTAGAGTGAGACCCAAAGTGAGGAACCAGGGTCTGAACCACATAGAAAGGGGTTCGTAGCACGCGGCACATAACCCTTATCAGCCTAGGGGATTGGCCCTTGGATGAAATCTCATGTGCAGAAGAACCAAAGGGATCACTGTAGACGCAGTTGCCTTGAGGCCTAGTAGTTGTTGATACTGACGAACAGTGCAACCTTAGCCTAGCCTGAGCTTGCTCAGGGTGTTCTGAATGGACTCGATTAGAGTGGGAGGCAATTGTGCCTGCATTGTGATCGAACTCTATATGATCCCCAGATAGGTAATTTTCTGAGTTGGAGAGAGAACGCTGTTTTGACGTTGAGTCTCAGACCCAGAGAAATCAGATGAGCCAAGACGATATCCCTGTGCTGAACTGACAGTTCTTGAGACTGTGCTAGTATCAGCCAGTCGTCCATGTAATTCAGAATGCGGATGCCCCGGAGTCGCAAAGGAGCCAGTGCTGCAACCATGCATTTCGTGAATGTGCGTATATGCCTGCTCTGGTTTTATGGTAGTGGGAACTACGCTGTTAAAACCCGGAGGGCGGTGAGCGAATTGAATTCTGTAGCCTTTTTCTTCTGTTCTTAGGACCCACATAGATATACCTGGCAGAAGTTTCCACGCTGCCATGTTCTCTGAGATGGGTATTAATTTTGACACTTCCTTTTTTTTGGGGGGGGGGGGGGGGGGCGAGTGTTCCGCATCCTGGACTAAGGCAGGAAGCAGCGGTAAACCCAACATTTCGCTGGAAGCCTCTAACTCCCGAAACACCAGAGGCACCGGGAATGGAGAGGTTTCGTGGGGGTACCGGGAGGGCCGAAGTGGATGATACACGTGCCCCGTCCTGAGGGGGGGCTAACCCCACAAGGCTGGGTGCAAAACTGTCAGGGTTTTCTTTTGAAATAAATGCTCTGAGGTCTTGCTTTGGGGGCTGCTGATTGCGACGAACCGGCCCCCTGTCTTTATGAGGGAAATTGCCCAAAGGCTTCCTTGTGACTTTTTGCCTCCTGGAACCTGGTGATAGCTACATTCGTAGCGTCACCAAATAAGCCAGAAGGAAAAACCTGGGCATCGAGAAGGAAAGTTTTGTCCCTGTCTCTGATGCCCAATAGGTTAAGTCACAAGTGTCTCTCTGCCTTCCCCACAAGCGTGGATGTGGTCCTGCACAGCTTTGTGGGGAGAGAGGGTCTCTTTAGCGATGATGCCTAGCCAGGCGAGAGATAACCCGCAAGTGTGTCTTCTACCGGCTACATCACCAAATACTTCAACAGATTAGCCTAGTACGCCTGTAACACTGCAATAGTGTTCAGGGCAGCACCAGCCTGACCTGCTGCCTGATAAGCCTTCCCCACAAGCGTGGAGGTGGTCCTGCACAGCTTTGTGGGGAGAGTGGGTCTCTTTAGCGGTGATGCCGAGCCAGGCAAGAGATAACCTGCAAGTGTCTTTTCTACCGGCGGCATCACTGAATACCCCTGAGCCTCAGCACCCACGATTAGTTGAATATTTCAACGTCGAGGGCATGAAGACGCGGGAAGTATAAGGATTCCTCCATGGATGAGAATACTCGTTATGGAGGTCATAGAAGAAAGGAAGGGACTGATATAGCGTTCACTTCCCCTTTTTTTTATTTATTTCATTTTCTTTATTTATTTTGGCCACCAAACAGAAATCTGTCTTCTAGTTTCAAGCATTTGGTGGAGGGAGGGGCGTAATTCCACAGCTGCTTTATTATTGTGTGTGGGATGTACAGAGGTTCAGTGTTCCCCTCATGAATCGAAGAGGCACCGATGCGCGCTTCAGGCTTACGAGAAGGATCAGCTGGATCTGGGGACAGAGCGAGCGATAGGGACGGACCCGTCTCTCACTCCTCAGCCTGATCCATACGAGTGCCCCACGAATGAAGTGTGGGCACCGACTCTCGGAAGTAAGCAAGACGAGCGCAAAGCATTTTGACCGAGAGCAGATCGCAATGCCTGCACCCGCCCTGCCCCAATGCGAGAGCAGCATGCTTTCCCCCAAACAAACAAACCAAAACTGATGCATGTCCCTCTCAGCCATAGAGTGGAGACAAGGGAACACACATCGTTTGCCCCTTTTTAGGAAAGAAAGAGAGAAAGGTCTTCTGCGCACTGCCTAACAAATTCTAACTCCTAACAGAGGAAAGAAAGTTCTGACAGGCTCATGATAGCACACACACACACACAGAGTGATCTGAAGACAAAAGATCTGACGATGCTTCTGTGACGCATCTATTTATAGCCCTGCCCCAGGTGCATCCTTGTTTACACCAGCAGAGGCTATAAATTCTGGTCAATGTTCATTGACGTGTTGCACACATATTCACAGCTGGTCACACCTAAAGTTGTTCCCAAAGCGCTTTTCGCAGCGCAGCATCATAAGTGTAGCTTTTTGAAAGGGAACACATTTTTGCATAAATACATACCTCTTTCCCCATGTACTTCTACTCTTCACAGACAGATATAAATTATGGATACGTCCTGCCTGCATGGTCACATAACGAAAAATATGTACAGTTGCCTTGATTCATGGGGTGGGTCAACTTACACACAGGCTCATCTTACCCCACTCTCCCCTACAATACAACTATTTCCTTTTTCTTAATTAGATAGCAGTTCTCAAAAAAACTTTTTATTTTCTATCCACCGGAAATGGTCTAGGAATTTAAACAACGTTCTCTCCTCTGGTGTGTAACCAGATTAGAGGTTTCACATAGATTTTTTTTTCAGATCAAAATGTATTTTGCATTAAATCAGATTGCATTTCCATTCTGCAGAGACATTCTGCATTTAAAAAGTCTTTCATCAATAAAATCAGCATAGCATTCTTTGCTTGGAACAAGCAGAACTGCAGTGTTGAGGCAGCTCTCAACATCACTTTGTGTGAGCACATTTCCTTTGGGTCATATTATACTTGAAGAAGCCTCTAGGCAATGTAAGAGTCTGAGTCACCAACAATTATGTGTTTTTATACCAAGCAATCAATGTGCTGGGCACTCTTAATCAGCCATGGACAGAGTTTAGCAGTAGCACAGTCAGACAGCACAGATATATTTTTTCGTAAATGATGACCAAACTGTGGTAACTTTTATCAATGGGACTGTTAAAACATAAAATGTAAGGATCTGCACAAATCACCTGTAAAGTGTTTGTCAAAAATGGGATTCCATCCACAATCATTTTTAATACGCCATTCTTTTGACAATAGATAATTGTGGCTTCACCTTTTATTGTTAAGCATTTATTTTACCAGGATAGGAAGTTTATAATGCAAGAATGTACAGTAGCTGCATATTCATGATTTGGAGGACCAAATCAAAATGCACATGGTTGACCACTAATTTGAATATTGAGAGTGATTTGTCCCTTCCATGTCTATGCTGGTTACAGCTCAGTATCATATAAACACTTAGTGTTAGGCAATTAAAAGTGAAGTGGGATATGAGCAAAGTATTTTAACATAAAAATATACTTTTAATACTGTATGTGCCTGGTATTCACTGTCTCATATTAAGTCAAGTTTTCTCCATCTTGTGTAGGTTTCTTTAGAGGCCAGAGGTATGGCTCTCTGTAATCTCTTCATGTCTTACCTCTACTGATTGACTTCACTTTATATTCCATTACTTGTGTAACCAATGCTAAAGCTGCCTCTCTAGTGTTTAATGAGCCTATTGAGACACGTGATGTCATGGCCAGTGAAAGGCAGCCATGAGTCATTGTGACAGGCAGGGCACTGTTTCCATAGCAGATGGCCAATACAGTTAACATGCATGACAGCCAATGTCAAATAGAGTAAAGAGGAAGATTATGAGGACATTCAAGACCTGGCAGTGTTCATTATTATTTTCTGCATATTGATACACATCACATACACTGGCTCATAACCTGCTACATAAACTGGACTACAATTTTTTTTTTTTTTTTTTTTTTTTTTTGCTTCTTATCAATTATATATAGGGAATGACAGCATTTTAATGTCACTATAAAGTGCCTAACATTTTAACTACTTATATGGAAAGCTATTAATTGTATCATGGTAAAATACTTCTTCATGTATTTTAACCAGAGCTATACAAGATACACTGTAGTAGGTTGGTTGGTAGATGCAACTGCTGGTTGCTTTGCGGATACAGTGTTTTTTGTAAATGTCTTTGATGGAGGGAATAGAGACCCCGATGATCTTCTCAGCTGTCCTCACTATCCTCTGCAGGGCTTTGCGGTCCGAAATGTTGCAAGTCCAAGCCCAAACCAGGCAGTGATGCAGCTGCTCAGGATGCTCTCAACAGTCCCTCAGTAGAATGTAGTGAGGATGGGGGGTAGGAGATGTGCTTTCCTCAGCCTTCGAAGAAAGTAGAGACGCTGCTGGGCTTTCTTGGAAATAGTGCTGGTGTTGAGAGACCAGGTGAGGTTCTCCGCCAGGTGAACACCAAGGAATTTGGTGCTCTTGATGATCTCCACAGAGGAGCCGTCGATGTTCAGCGGAGAGTGGTCACTTTGTGCTCTGCTAAAGTCAACAACCATCTCTTTTGTTTTGTCAACATTCAGAGACAGGTTGTTGGCTCTTCACCAGTCCGTTAGCCGCTGCACCTCCTCTCTGTATGCTGACTCGTCGTTCTTGCTGATGAGAACCACCACAGTTGTGTCATCGGCGAACTTGATGATGTGATTCGAGCTGTGCATTGCTACACAGTCGAGAGACAGCAGAGTGAAAAACGGTGGACTGAGCACACAGCCCTGGGGGGCCCCAGTGCTCAGTGTGGTGGTGGTGGTGGAGATGCTGTTCCCGATCCGGACTGACTGAGGTCTCCGAGTCAGGAAGTCCAGGATCCAGTTGCAGACGGAGGTGTCCAGGCCCAGCAGGTTCAGCTTTCCAATCAGGTGCTGGGGAATGATTGTGTTGAATGCTGAGCTGAAGTCTATGAACAGCATTCAAACGTATGAGTCCTTTTTATCTAGGTGGCTGAGGGCCAGATGGAGGGTGGTAGTGATGGCATCGTCAGTTGAATGGTTTGGACGATACGTAAACTGCAGTGTGTCTAGTGAGAAGGGCAGCTGGGTCTTAATGTGCCTCATGACGAGCCTCTTGAAGCACTTCATGATGATGGCTGTGAGTGCGATGGGACGGTAGTCATTGAGGCAGGACACTGAAGACTGTTCTTTGGCATGGGGACGATGGTGGTGGCCTTGAAGCACGTTGGCGCTGCTCAGAGAGATGTTGAAGATGTCGGTAAGAACATCTACCAGCTGGTCTGCACATCCTCTGAGCACTCTGCCAGGAATGGTGACTGGCCCAGCAGCCTTCCGTGGTAAGACAGAGCACCTGGTCGTTGGGAGGAGGGGTGGTCTTCCTTGCCACCACGTCGTTCTGCGTAGAAGTCGTTCAGCGCATCTGGAAGGAAGGCATCTTTGTCACAGGCAACTGATGTTGTCCTGTAGTTGTTGATGACCTGGATGCCCTGCCACATGCGCCACGTGTCACCGCTGGCCTGGAAGTGACTGTGGATTCTCTGGGTGTGTGCGCGCTTTGCCTCTCTGATGGCCCGGGACAGATTGACCCTCGCTGTTCTTAGGGCTGCCTTGTTGCCTGCTTGTATTGACTTGTATTCTGTAAAGTAAGTTAGTTAGTTAGTTTGTTATATTTTGGTAGTTTGTTGATTGGTTGGGTTAGTTAGTTAGCCTTTGTTGTAGTATGCCTTTTTTGTAAGTCACTTTACTTAAACTGTCTGTTTAATGAATACATGTAAATGTTCTACAACAGTGAAATAATTATGTAATCAGAACCAGTTTTTATTCCATTTTTTATTGTTTGAAAATGTGAATGGCACTTTTGCACAACTCATCGCCACAATGTTGGAGCTGGTCAAATGATTTCTCCAGCATTTTTTTACATTCTTTGCTAAGGTGGACGTTGCTAGTGTGTTTATGCGTAGATGGTAAGGGGTTATGAGTGGATGGTAGGGTTTTGCTAGATGTATACTTACTGGCTCTAGTCAAAAGTGTCCAATCTATGGCTTCCTGGTCCCTAGATACTGTATGGCTTGGGTCCTTTCTTCAGTGAAAATCAATGGGATTTTTTTCCACCGATTTTAATGTCCACTGAGTGAAAATCATTTGTCTGTTTGGTATCTTTTTTTCTGCTTTGTCTGATCAGTTCCCTTCTTTTTTTCATATTCCTAGTTGGTGTTCTTTCAAATGACCCCATTTTAGTCACCCACTCTTGGCCTGTAATCTTCTACATGGCACGATAACCCACATATGCACATTGTATTGGAACATCCATTGTCTGAGTTATGGACATCCTCTCTCATATATGAATACAGTGTAGAATATTTGTAGACTAAGTAATGTGCAAATACATTACTATAAATAAACAGTTTGAATAATTTATGAATTGTGACCCTTGTTTTATTATATGGTATTAAATAGAAATCTGAAAAAGCTGAAACTTTAGTACCACCATTAATGTGCTTTAGCTTTTATTGTTCAATTTGAAGAATTTGAGCATGGAGGTCATGCAATTTATTATTGTCTAGTGGATGGCAGTTTTACAACCTTTGTAACACCCAGCATTTTTATGTGTGTAAATTTAACAACAGCTGGGTGGAAAAATGTAATTATCTTGAAGCCATATCGACAAAGCCCACGACTTTTGCAATGTGTGTCGCACTGATTTTAATATCGGACACGGTGGAAAAAATGATGTTACTCAGCACATTAAATCAAAACGGCACAATTGTATGTATTTAGCCTGCCTCTGCCACCCAGAGTCTTCTGGATTTTGGTACCCAAATGTTTTGGGTTGCACACTTTCACCTTCCCTTTATTTGGCAATTTAGAGTCTCCAGATGTATGGGATGTAAAATAATGCTTGTTGTGAATAAAAGCATCGTTTTGACCTTGAATCCTTCTATAAACAGTCTCACATTATCATATCATTCTTCAACAAAAATGTTAAATGTTCTAACACGTTTAATTGACTAAATTCATCCTGACTGGGCACTAAAACTGAATACAGCAAAGTTTAATTTATAATTCAGGGATGCATTTCTGCCAGTCAGTTTAACCTAATGAATTATTCATAGGTGGCTTTAGATACACACCCATCCTCATTTTGCAATTCCACAACTTTACTGTCCATCATCAGGAGCATGATCTGCATTCATTGTCTGGATCAAGTTTTGTGGAAAGCATTATAAAAAGAGAGAATACAGCACTTTTTTCACCTCTCTGTATGCACCATTAATCATCAAAATGTGTCAACATGTCCATCCTGGATGCTTGCAAATAAATTAAGGTTGCATCCTGCTGGAAGACATTGTCAGTGTAGTCAGGCCTGGAAGCACTTTGTTGTCCCCGTCATCATTTTAAAAAACCTTACAAAAGAAAAAAAAGAAGCACAGAACACAGGTTGCATAAACAAGTTGTGCAGTATGATTAATTTAGCGCTCATAAATCAAGGTTTATCCTATGGAGTACAGTAGATGTTTGTATTTTATTTGCAAACAGAACATATTAATAAGAAGAATAGAGTGGGGATAATGGGGAATAATGCCATAAAAGGATATACTAAAGGACACTGGGTTATAATTGTGAAAATAAGTAGATTTTTATGGCATATATTTATGGAGTCACTAATGTGGGAGGTTTAGAAAAATAAGGAAAAGGTGTAAGAAAAATTATAATATTACAGAGCACCTTAAAGGATAGGGCGGGAATTGTTTTTCCTGAAATAGTTTTGCGTTCTCTTGCAGAAAGTTTTGCATTTCCATGGTTTTACAGTTTACCATGGTTTTACTATAGTAACAATATTTGATTTGTAGTATTTGTAGTAAAACCATATTAACCACAACTCAACACGTAGCCCGGTAGTACCGGGGTACCGGGGTGCCGGAGATAGGAGGCAGGGGCGAGGATCCTACCCCCGTGTAGGACGGGATTGCCACGTTAGCACACTGAAACAGCAATGTGATCGATTGTGAGCAGACTTATAAAGCAATGGCTTACATGTGATTGGCTGGGAATTACTCAGCTAATGGTGCGATGATGTACAGCTGCTAGTCTTCCCGCTAGAACTACGCTGCGCTTACATTTATCATCAGCCTATCAAATCTGTATTCATTGTGAGGTATACATTTTCATGAGAATTAAATAAATAAAAACAACAAATAATATCTGAGCATGGCTGATGTTATGAGAACGGTCTGCACGTGCGTTCACACACAGTAGGCCTACATGTACGCGCTCAAGCATGGTCTGTCAATCAAACATGCACGCTCATAATTTCACTTACTCAACACAGTGCAAAACTGTCCAATATCTTGAATAGTTTTTAGAGATATGTACTCATGACAACAATATTACCAGGAAACAATTAAAAAAAACAAAAATTAAGAAAACAATCAAAGAGTTTTCGCTGCAGTGACGGCATTTAGACGCCTTCACACAAATGCTTTTTAGTGGGGTGAACAAATCTTTATGACTTGTCACTGAAGGACTTTTGGTGCTAATTTTGGATATATCGCTCTTGTTTATGAACACATCTCTGGTGTATGGGATGTTGAACACTCCTGGTGTTTGTTAGTCGACAATCACTGTGACAACAGAACTGATCTATATCAGAAAATCGAACTGTTACACCTCTTATGTTGAAAATAATTACTAAAAGAGATAGTTGACCCAAAAATAAACATACACTCATTATTTAGTCACCTTCATACCATCCCAGATGTCTATGACTTTCTTTCTTCTGCAGAACAAAAATTAAGCTTTTTAGAAGAAAATCTCAGCTCTGTTGGTCCAAACAATGCATGTGAATAGTGGCCAGAACTTTGAAGCTCCAAAAAGCTCATAAAGGCTTTTTAAAAGATTTTAAATCTGTTTTTACAATAAATCTTGACGTTCACATCTGTAGTCACATGTGGCCACTTTTTACTTTCACTTTCACATAATAAAAAAGCCAATGACATAAATACTGATCTGTCTCTCATCCACAGAGCCGCGATATTTTTTCTTTATAATTCTTCAGCAGAAGAAAGAAAGTTATATATATCTGGGATGGCATGAAGGTGAGTATATGATGAGAGAATTTTCATTTTTCGGTGAATGATACCTTTAACTGACATTCCAACATCCTTTCTATACAAATGTTTACTTTATATATATATATATATATATATATATATATATATATATATAGAAATAATAAAAAATGAAGAGAGCAGGCCTCAAGGGTACAGGTATCCAGCTTTACGTCCCCTGACCTTTCCACGATGAGTAGCCTTGATCTATAGTAAAATCATGGTTACTATATGAATACAGTATACTGTATTAAAACCATGGCTTCCCCCCAAAAATGGTTGCTTAACTTACTTTTACAGTTACTACAATATTACAAGAGTAAACCATGGTTTTTGCCAAAAACAAAAATCAACAAAAAAACACATTACTATAGAAAACCACGATTTCCACCACAAACTGTGGTTGATACAGTATAAAATATTACTATAGTAAAATCAGTTAAACTATGGTACTTGCATAGTAAAACGATAAGAACTATAACATTATTTATTTTATTTTTTTATGATATACTTTTTCCTGTATTATCACTATGGTTTCCCTACAAATATCAGTTAAACTGTTGTAAAACCATGGTAAATTGAATGCATAGGCATGCAAAACTAATTGTGAGGGAACACAAACTATTGCAAGATAACACAAAATGTATTTTGAGGGCACGCAAAACTATTTCAGGAAAAAAAATCCTGCCCTGTCCTCTAAGGGGCTCCGTAATGGGGCTCCGTATAATACATGGAGCATTTATAACTAGTAGTTATATATAGTCATCAAAAAGTCATTCATACTGTATTTTTCAGTATGCCATGGAAGGTAAAATTTAAATGTGATATTGCTGTCATATTGATTACAGTTTATAACATTAGTATAAGTAAACAGAACTGTTCCTAATGTTACTTCTTACTGTGGTTCTGTGAACTCCATACAGTAGAAATCGCAAATAATATGTATTTTTTTTTTATTACAAATAAATGTAGGTGGCCCTACTGATAATTAACACATAATTGGCTAACACATAATTTATATACACAAGATGCATTCCTTAAGTTTTATTTTACCCTCTTGACTAAATTTTTGATCAGGCTGCAACTCACAATTGGATTAATAATGCTAAATAAAAATATTTAATATGACAACAATATAGTATACTTGCTCGAAATGTTTATTGTTGCATTATGCATACTGTTTAATTTTATTCAAAAAAAGTATACTGTGCAGTATGCAGTGTGCATTTCTATTCCATTCTGAATAGCCTTGTATGTGACAAGAGCAGCTTGTCAGACAATATGACGGATGGCAACAGTTGCTAAGGTATTGATCAGTAATGTTTTTAAGGCAGTCCTTAGCAAAGGGTCAATTGAAGTAATCTTTAACTCAAGCTAATAACCAATATCTATGCTCATCATGCTGCAATCTACATTTACACTTCTCATTGAATCCCACACATATATGTTTTAAAGGCCTCAGACTCGGGAAATAATTTAAATGCAGAAAATACATCACTGGGCATGATAGGGGCATTATCTTGGCATGGCAGTAATGTGGAAAAAGGGCTCAGCAGGAGACGGGATAGTGTATGCACGCTAAGTGCTCTGTTACGGGGTTGAACTACATGCAGAGATATTGGTTTCAGTCTGTAAGTTATCGCTGAATGAAAGGGTTTCCCAAGAGTGCTAAAATTGCACTGGGCTATAAATAGGTAAAACGGTTACAGCAGTCTGTGAGGTCTAAATGTACCTTTGAAATTTGTGCTAATATTGCTTACAATCGCTCACCCATCTTCCTGATAGTAGTCACCACAGGTAATATTACCCTTCTACAGATGGTATTTAGTGTTTGTCTTAAAGACTGTCTTTAATGATGTATGGGAGAAGTCTAAATGAACTTAAAGAGTCTGAGCTCTGTGTCAGTATTCAGGAGGTAGGGGAGACCTGACTTATCCACACTAATATGTCTTCATAAAAAAAAATAACATTGATTTTGCTACGTTTCCTCCACAGAAAACTGAGCAATTAAAAAATGCTCTTCACTATTGCATAATTTTGAAACTGATGACGTTAGGAAACAGAAAGCAGACTAGTGTGTACATTTCCTTAGTCTTGGCTACAGAAAAGCTATTGAAAATGTAACATCCACCATTATTGGCAAGGGAAAAGAGACAGTTAATTTAACACATGCTGACCTAAAAGGGTAAATTGTTACAATGGGTACCTGTCATAAAATAACCTACTGTATTATGTATAGGCTATTTAAATGCTTTTCACTGAAATTTAATTTTGCAGCATAAAACAATTTGTAAAGCAGCAAACACTTACATTAACATGCAAAAAAATCAAACCATTGCCAGCCAGTGGATATTGTTGTTAATCTATCTGTAAAAGTTTAACACAACATAATATAAATTTGACAATCAGCCATCATGGAATTGTGACAAGCCCTGAATGAAATGTGACACCCAGTGATGGGTAAGTTACTCAAAAAAGTAATCCAATACAAATTACTAATTACTTCTATTACATTGTAATTTAATTACTTTAAGTTAAGTTAACTGAATGTACTTCACTTGTAGGTTACTTTCAAAAACACTTCATATAAAGGTTTTTTCACTAAACAAATTCACAAAAATGTTTATATTTCCTCATTGTTCATTTTAGTTTGGAGGATAGTATTTTTCACATGTTGTCACAATTGTCATACCAGCACAAAGCGCAAGTGTATCTATGAGAGTATGTGCACAAACTGTAGGTGTATTGTATGTTATTGAAGTGGTGTAAAGAGCAATTTGCTATTTTTCAGAGAAATAGATCATTGTTTTCAGCGCAAAGTCTAAACTCAGTTGCTGCATTTGCAATTTAGATATTTCACCAGCAGGTTTTAATAAAGTCCATGTCCAAACTCTGAAAATTCAGTGAAACATCCAATTATGTCCAAAACGATCAGTGCTGTAGCTGTTTTATGAAACAAATATTCAGAATCAGAATCAGAATTAGCTTTATTGCCAAGTGTTCTCACGTACACAATGATTAAATTTTTTTTGGTGATAGGAGAAACAAGTGCACACAGAACATTACAGTGAGTAAATGATGAAAAAATGTACATTTTTGGGTGAACTATCCCTTGACCAGTTTTTTTTTACTCCTATTTTACTCCAAATGTTACACAGTATCCCAGTAAGAGAATGAGAGTTTCTACCAAAATTGTATATAATAATTAATTTATATATTAATGACATTTTCTACTGATATTATGTAGGATGATTTTGTGTAAAAAACAGTGAATCACAAAAAAAAAGCTTTTTCTATGTGACAGCTCACAATCTTCAAGGGCCACAGCCATTTACATTTATGCATTTGGAAGACACTTTTATCCAAAGCAACTTACAGAGTCCTTATTACAGGGACAATCCCCCCGGAGCAACCTGGAGTTAAGTGCCTTGCTCAAGGGCACAATGGTGGTGGCTGTGGGATTCGAACCAGCGACCTTCTGATTAGCAGCCCTGTGCTCTAGTCACTACGCCACCTCTGACGCCATTTAGCTGTCAGAATTCTTCTTCTGAAGCAACGGGACCGTCCAGTTGAGGATCACGTCCATGAGTTTTTAGAGCAAGCGAATTTAGTGCATTATCCATACCGCTCTCTGGTGGTTTTCTTCTGGACTGGTCTGAATAGTGGACAGAAGGAACTGATGCCTCCAGCTGATCCTCACTGAACACTCTGAAAACATGTGGAGAAGGCTCTGGAACTTTGCAGATCCTTTTACACAGTGGATTATGGTAGGAACCCCAGGCCAAAACCTGAATCTTCTGCTCACTCGTCCAACCTGCCATGGCTCGTTGCACAGTTAACGAGCCAGTGCCTATGCCTGTAGCCTCGACCGTACCCGTAGCCTTGACCATCCCCATAACCACGCTCCCAGCTGTCCGGTGAAGGAATGTGACACCTTTTCCTCAATCTCAACCTGTACTCACGACCACAGAGATCATTCCCAAGTCTCTGCTTGTACTCATGACCACGGAGGATGTTCCCCAGTCGCTGCCAGTGCTCACGAGCATGGAGGTCATTCCCCAGTCACTGCCAGTGTTCACGAGCACGGGGGTAATTCACCAGTCGCTGTCAGTGCTCACGAGTATGGAGGTCGTTCCCCAGTCAGAAACAGCATACCATTTGGTGAACTTTCCCCATATCTTACATTAATTGTCAGTTATATGGTTCATTCTTTATATACCGTTTGGAATGGGGAGGATGTTTTCAGTTCTAAAATGTACAGTATAATGTCCATTTAAAGGAAATTGTTCTTATTTCAATTTTCCACTACATAACCCATGAATGTAAAACATGTATAAAGACAGCAAGTATTTAATACATAGCTTTCACAGGGGTTTTCTATGGTACAGGACAACTGACATTAAAAGCATTAGGGTTTACGGCTAATACCAATGAAAATGTTGAGTGTTCATAATTGTGTAGTTATCTTGGGCAATAACAGCTATATTATCTACAGCCATATTAGGCCTTCTCTGTTGTAGGTAGTGATAGAGATTATTTTTGTTCGACTTTAATGTGATTTTATCATTTGAAGATCTAAATATTGTGCTATTTAGGCTCATAGCTCGCTGCACTTTATTTCCTGCTATCTGAGATTGTGTTTGATGCATCCATGATTTCAATAAACTTTATTCATTCCTGAGTCCCAACAAACAACAGAATAAACATTGTGAACTCTCACGGTTAACCAAATATTACAAAATGTTAACATGCACATATTTATGGTATTAAGGCATCTTTTTCGTTATCATTAATCATTAAATGCATGCAGGACATTTTAAAGTAATCTATACTGTTGCATGAATTCTGTCGCTTAAATGAATTTAAACCATCAGCTTTGTACACAGCCAGGGTAAACTGCACTTTATCTTTGTGTTTGGAAGTTTGTAAATCAGATGCAGTTCTCTGTAGTCCTTCAAAAAAACAAGCTGCACCTGTGAAATGCAGAATCCATGAGCACGCACTTGAATACCTGTGCTCACGCTTATATAGTCCCATGCTCATTCGGCCGAACAAATTATGTTTCTCATAAGTCTGACATTTACATGGATTTATAATAAATATCTCTAAATAAATAAATATATAAATAATTGATTTAGAGCTTGGGTCCTTTGTGTTTAGAGGCCCATGGGCAAATTGTCCTGGTGGTTAATCCATCCTTGTGTGGGTGCTAGCAAATTACTGGACCTGAATTCGAATGCACCATCCCCAACAATATTAGCTAGCTCCCCAAAGTGCATTGGGGGCATATTCTGATCATTTAATGCCATTCCATTCCTGACCATGGCTGGACACAGAATTTTGTGGGATGCATGCTTCAGTTTCCCCTGTGTAATTTCGGTGTCGTTGACAGATGCTGTCTTCACCTCATGCCTTACATCTATTTTATTTTAATATTTTACAGTTCTGTGTTTTTTGTCATTGCAATTTAAACTACTCTGTTTTTGCCATGAAAAGTTTTGGTGCTGATATGGGTTTATAAATAAATAAATAAATAAATATTCATCCATCCATTCTTTCTTTATTCCTTCCTTCCTTGCTTCCTTTCTTCCTTATCCATTCATTCATACTTCCTTACTTCAACATCCACCCATCCATACATCTTTCCATACTTCCCTCCTTTCTTCCTAGTTTCCTTCCTTACTTGATTCCTTCCTTCCTCCCTTCTGTAGGATTTTACATGTAAATAATTGGTTTAAGAATTTTGGTGGCGTTCGATCACCATTATATGTAGGGAATTAGCTACTTATATTTACAACTGCCAGCATTCATCAACAATTATATGTAGGTAATGTCCATATAATGTTTATCTCATGGCTTTAAGATTATGCCTGCATAATGTTCTAACCACTAATACAAATTATTTAGCTCAATCAGGGGAATAACAATTGATTTGGGGAATATAAAAATAATTAGAATTAGAATAATTTAAATTTTTTTACGTTCGATCAAAGTATTTGGCCAGTGATGAGTTGATCTGAACGTAATGTTAATTCATGCAGCGTTCTAGGAACCAATATGATTTGATAAAATACACAGTCAAATTGTTTTTGAATAAAAACAAGTCTTTATTGTTAATCTACAACATAAAATTAATCTAACACACACAGACAAAAATAAAAACAGGCTGATAAGTGAGCTGTAACAGAAGATGAATGGAAATTATCTGTTACAGAGAAAATTGAACTTCATTAAATCTAGAGATCATGTCCAGAGAACCACTGATACTTAATTTAGTGTACCTCGATTTGCAATCAGGTTACCCGAAGTATTTAAATAAAACACCAGCACTTTCTAGTAAAAGTCTCAGCATTGCATTGCCTTGATTCTTTGCCTGGGTCCATAGAAAGTTCAGATTGTGCTCCGTCAATTTTTTGGACCTCTGTTTAAGATCATGGATGCCAGATAGGAAGGTGATGGAATGATCAGGCTGGGCTTTAAAGCGATGACTTCAACATCTTTGGAGATGTTGATCAGGCTGGTCTTTTAACCACTTCTGTTTGGTCACACCCCAAAGAGGCTCTAAGCCAATCAGAGGCGGCTTTTCCGAGGGTGTGTGGTCAAAGTGTCCTCCACTCACGATAATTAATTTATGACTCTTTATTCTAAGTTTGCTCAGTTTTCCTGCTAAGAAAAAGAGCATGCTTTTATCCTGACCTTTTTATAATGAATTCGTTGCAAGAGACATAATATTTGTTAACATCAGCATTCTCTACGTAAACAGACAAGTATTTACATATGAGACATGACATTCTTTCTCTTTGTGGTTATTTTGCTGCACATTAAAATTTTAATATCAATTATTTGACATTGTATAAGTGTGCATCATGTATAAATAAGGTCAGAATAATGCATTCTATGATTCTAACCAGAGTTAGGCAACATTATGATGCATGTTAGCATATAACATTTGGTTATGTGAATTGTGAAGTATAAAGTCAGATTTGAGTGAGTCCAGCTATTGTGTCAAAGTTCATAGATTTCATAGACTTTTTAGATTCTGTTTGCAGAATAACGGTCAGAGAGGATCTCATGATTCCTTTTAGTTTCATTTTAAGCAAAAATGTTGGTTATGAAACAGAGCAAAGACGTCTTAGAATCGAAAATCTGTGTTGTCCATTATAATTTAGGGGGCTTCTTGAGGGAGTCTGCTTTAACTCTGTGTCTTAGTAATGAGTTTTAAATCAATCAAATCAAATCCCTTTATTGTCACACTACTGTGTACACGAGTGCAACAGTAGGTGAAAGTCTTATGTGCAGTTCCGAGCAACAATGCAGTCATGACAGTGACGAGACATATACCAATTTACAATAAACAACATATTTACACAACACAATTTACATAACAAATGTACACATAATTACACAACATAGTACTAATATACAATGTACAGTAAACAATGCACAACATTTTTACACAACACAATTTACATATCAAATGTGCACATAATTACACAACATAGTACTAATATACAATGTACAGTAAACAATACACACAATTTAGAATACACATACACTAGATAAGGGTATATAAAAATATATATACACTAGTTGAATTGGGGAGAATATATTTGACAGTCCAGTGTGTGAAATAAGATGATGATTAATAAAGTGCAGTGCTGATTGTTGATCGTGAGAGATCATGTGTTCAAAAGTCTTATTGCTTGGAGGAAGAAGCTGTCACGTATTCGGCTAGTGCCAGTCCTGATGCTGCGACACCACCTGCCTGATGGAAGCAGTGAGAGCAGCCCATGACTCGGGTGGCTGGAGTCTCTGATGATCCTGCGAGCTTTTTTCACACACTGCCTGTTATATATGTCCTGGAGGGAGGGAAGCTTACCTCCGATGATATTTCTGGCAGTTCGCACCACCCTTTGCAGTTCTTTGCGGTTGTGGGCGGTGCTATTGCCGTACCAGGCGGTGATGCAGCAGGTCAGGATGCTCTCTACAGTGCTGGTGTAGAACCGTGTGAGGATGTGGTGGTTCATTCTGAACTTCCTCAGCCGCCTCAGGAAGAAGAGGCGCTGGTGAGGCTTTTCCACAACAGCCTCAGTGTGGACAGACCATGTGAGTTACTCAGTAATGTGGACACCGAGGAACTTGAAACTGGTGACTCTCCACCGGTGCTCCATTAATGGTGATGGGACTGTGTTCTCTGTCTTTCTTCCTGAAGTCCACTACAAGCTCCTTGGTTTTACTGACGTTGAGGGAGAGGTTGTGCTCCTGACACCAGCGTGTCAGAGTGTGCACTTCCTCTCTGTAGGCTGTTTCATCATTGTCAGTGATCAGACCTACCACCGTCGTATCGTCAGCAAACTTAATGATGGCATTGGAGCTATGTGACGCCACACAGTCATGTGTGTACAGGGAATACAGGAGTGGGCTGAGAACACAGCCCTGCGGGGCTCCAATGTTGAGGGTCAGTGATGAGGAGATGTTGCTGCCCATTCTAACCACCTGACGTCTGCCTGACAGGAAGTCCAGGATCCAGCTGCACAGTGAGCTGTTTAAGCCCAGAGCCCGAAGTTTCTCACCAAGCTTCAAGGGCACTATGGTGTTGAATGCTGAGCTGTAGTCTACAAACAGCATTCTCACATATGTGTTCCTTTTTTCCGCTCAATTTGATTGTAATTCCTCATCTTCTGATTGCATTTATTTCTGAAATAAAAAATGACATTAAGCTGGCAAATTTTAATGAATTGTCTCAATATTTTCCCCATTTTACCAAAACTTAGGAGGAAAAAACATTAGGGACATCTGGAAGGTGAAAGGTACACAATTAGCAATAATCACACATTTCTGTATGGAAATGGCTTAAGAGCAGATTTATTTTTAGATAAACCAAAACTTATGCAACAAAGTGTTTTTTTTAGGCATGACGTCATCACGCACACCATTTTTATCGATAAAAGGCCATTTGAATGGAAAAGACAAAGCAAGTTTCTCAAATTTCTTTTTATTTATTTTTTTATTTTACACATTTCACTTAATTTCACAAAATAGAGTGAAAAGTGGATGGAAACTGTCTTCAGATGTGATATTACAGATGGTTGCATAATTTACATTTTGTTTCTGTTGATTTAAATGTTATCGTCAAAGCAATTCATAAATTCTACTGTGCTGCGATAGAATATCTGGGTCAGTTGAAGCTTTATTCCTTACTAATTTATCCACAGTACTGAATAAACACCAAGGATTATTGTGGTTATTTTCTATGAGTTTGCTAAAATATGCAGATCTGGCAGCTTTTAGAGCCTTTTTGTAGCTAGAGACACTATCATTCCATGCGCCACGAAAGACCTCTAATTTTGTAATCTTCCACTTGCACTCCATTTTTTGAGTTGCTCTCTTGAGAACATGAGTGTGATCATTGTACCACGGTGTGGGGCTTTTCTCTTTGATTTTCTTTCATCGAAGGGGGGCGACACTAATAAGACTGCTAGAGAAGACTGTATCTATATTTTCTGTGATTACACAAAGTTCTTCATAATGTTTGGGTTTACTGAGTATTTGAGACAATTTTGGAAGGTTATTAGTGATGCTATCTTTAGTGGTCTAAAGAATGGTTCTAGCTGGTCAATAATGCGGCGTAGATTGCCCTGGTTGTCTATATACTGTAGCAAGAGCAAAAGACAACAGAGATTTTGTATTCATATCTGACGATGTCACATTAAGCATAATCAGTTTAAAAGAATTTAACTTATATCCTGATCTAAATCTAACACCAAAAACATCACTGTAAATTATATAATGATTATATAAGGTTTATCTGTTTCATTTCTGTTTTTCAATATATTTTTAATATGGGGAATAAGTATAAAATATGGGTATAATGGACCTTGTTATCGTAACAGTACACCAAGAGCTCCTTTTCTCAGAACTTTTATATGGTAGGCTTATTTAATGTGTATAGTTTATAAAAAAAAAAAAATATATATATATATATATATATATATATATATATATATATATATATATATATATATATAATCTGTATCTTTTATTCATATTCTTCCCAGACATGAAAATAAGTAGTCTGTGTATTCTGAGTGCTAAAAAAAATCTAAATTTCTATAATCAGTGGCTTCCTTAAAACCCTTACAGCTTTCTCTCTCTCCAGACGAACGCTCGACCACGCCCCCACTGCCACATGAACATTATGCCACAAATGCTGTCGATTGAGCTTAACTTGCATTAAAGCCGAAATATTCCTTTAATAGTTTGTGTGGCACATGAAAGCACCATGTTTTTGAAGGACGGGCCAGCACTAAAAATACTGGACCTGATACAGTAGCAAATCTGCAACCTTTAAGAAAGTGCTGTTCCTTATTTAACTTGTAAAAATGGTATTTACATAGAATACTGAAAGATCTGACAGCATAAAGACAGGGTAGGAAATGTATGTAACATTAAATTGCAACTATTTTCAGAGCAAGAAAACTTGAGTAGCTTTATCACAGAAAAAACAAAAACTAAATGCTAAAATATATTTATGATGTGACCCCTTTAAAATGCACCAGTTTATAGAAATGTATAACACAGTACACTGTCATCAACTCCAAACTGAACTGACTGCAAATGTATGAGATGATTTACAGTATAATGAAATAGTCTATGATGCAAAGGCATTTCATTTTCTAGTTGTAGCACAGATGTCCAAATATGTCTTGTAGAGAGCTTCCTGTGCACCTGCAGCCTGAGGACCACCAGCGGTCCTGATGGTAGAGCTGCATCACACAGTCTGTTGTAGTTGCAGGTGCTCTCACAGTGAAGCAGGTGCTCTCACAGTGAAGCAGGCAGTTCTTAATGCAATTAGAATTTATGTAAAACACTTATCATGCAATTACATTTCAATTAGCACATGTATTCAGTGGGTGACTCTAAGACACATGTGCTGATTTACTTGTTACTCACTTTTAAGGATATATATATAATGGATATTATGTCATTTATATAACGATAAGCTGTTTTAAATCTGTAAAATGGTGATTCTCTGGAAAAGCCTGCATTTTAGGCTAATGCAGTGCTAAAATTATTTATTTTTTTATGTAATATTAAATTTTTATTTCATTCGGAAAGGGGAGGTTACTGCTGAATTGTCAAGAAATCATATTTTCCCATCTCAGGCCCAAAGTACCAGGGTTGTAACTGCTATAGACATTGCCCCCTTAATATTCAGGTTAGTGGTTAACAGCAGATTTTTCAGTGGCAGATTATTAACCTACTCCTTTCATTCCTAAATATGTGGTTACAGGCTTTAAAAATTGCATCACCAATAGTTATTTGCTACTTCTAACTCTAAAGGGTATTTTTTTAACAATGTCACAGTAAGTTTGGAATTTATATAAGTATATTTCTACTAAATAATTGAGTTCACTGAACGGGACACATTGGTAGTTTCTTTGTGCCAGGTATAAATCAGGCATTGTAATTGAAATAATAATAATAAACCATTTAAATATTCTTTCAAATCTTTTAACAAATGCGACTGTTTCATGGGGACTCCCACAACACAAATGGCACAGTTTCCTTAGAATGACCCAGAACACTGTGAGATCTGGGACACTAAGGTTTAACATTCCCCAGTGCACTTAAAATATGTGGTGTCACTGTATGTGCTGGTTTTGTCCAACTCAATTTATTGCCACCTGTAATTAGGAGCAGTAAACATAAGCAAAATATGCAATGTGTAGCACCTGGCACTGTGTGTATAAAATCCCTCTCTGTGTGTCTTTTGAAGGCCACTGTCCTAATTTGGCTGTAATTAGAAACAGCAGGTCATTATTCTCATTAGCAAATAGGCATTTGTGTAATGGCACAACAGTGTCTGACTTCCCTTATGCTAATGTAAAGCAGCAGGGGTGGACTTGGATTCACAAACCCAAAACGTAAAAAAAAAACATTTGGTAATCTGTTATCTAATATTTTGTCCTAATTGTCCACAAGCTAAAACCACCATTCTTCTACAAGGGTTAAATCACCAAGATTTGGTGATCAAAGTAAAGTAATGCAGTGTGGTGCAAACGTATTGCTGTTCTAGTGTTTTTTATCACAAGAGAAATTTACCATTTTGAAAATGTGGGTCTAGTTTAATCTTTAGACACAGAAATCATGGAAAATGCCTTAGAATCACAATCTATGTTTCATGTTACAAGATCGCCCTCTGTTGTCTGAACAGGACCCTGCAAATACACAAAAGTGCAAACCAATGCCATTCGCATCAAATCAAATAATTGGAGAATACTGGCAACACGTTACAATAAGGTTACATTTGTTTACATTAGTTTACATGAACTAACAATGAACAATATTTTACAGCATTTATTAACCTTGGTTAATGTTATTTTAACATATAGTAAAATCAAAAGTTGTATACTGTATGTTAACATTAGTTAATGCACTATGAACTAACAGTCAACAATTGTATTTTTAATAACTAACATTTTTAAAAAGAATAATAAATTCTGTAAAAATAAATAGATATTTTTTTAACTTAAAGGGTTTGCAGAAACTGGGCACAGGTTAGTAGTTATGTCGTTTCTTCCTTCAAATTCTCTGCCTAATCAAAGTTTTTTAGTTTTTTTTTTTTTTTTTTTTTTGCACTTTCGCAATAAGGAAAACATTAATATATTACTTTGGTAACACTTTAAAATAAGGTTCCATTCCATCCTACCAAACAGTAGTTAATAAATTAGGTGTCATGATCTAACAAAGAACAATATACTGTACAGTATTTTTACAGCTTTTATTAATCTTTGTTGATGTTAGTTTACCAAAAAGAAAATTGTTCCTTTTTAGTTCATAGTGCATTAACAAATGCTAACATATACAACATTTTATTTAAAAAATGTATTTGTAAATGTTGAAATTTAACCAAGAATAATTAATGCTGTTAAAGATTTATTCATTGTTAGTTCATGCTAACTTATTTTGTTAACTAATGTTAACAAATGGAACCTTATTCGAAAATGTCACCATTATAATGCAGAAATTGCACATGCTGAAAATGCTTAAAATCTCCTTTAAATTGCAAATGTGTATATCTGGATATATGTGTATTATGTGTTAGTATTTGTATGTGTATGCAGGGGTTAAATTGGGAGGGAATGGAGTTCATTTAAAAAAAGATTTTCCTCACTTTATATGAATGTATCATCAACATGCCATCTAAAGATAAATATGTTGTATGTTTATACACGTGTATATGTGTGTATCAGGCACGTGCCATGAGCTTTGAGACTGGGCAAGCATCAGAGATTTTTAATACACTTTATTAAAGGCTGTGCCCAAAACAAATTATATGGGTGAGTGTAATGTCACGGAAATGTTATAGACGTAAATTGTTGCCACCAGTCAATGGAAACAATTATGTCACAGTGGCTAACTTCATGACCTAATTGTTTCAAATTCAGGAATCATATCACACAAATTATAGATTGTCATATATTGAGCCGAACATGTTTTTGTCATACAATGAACCATAGTGCCTTATGAGCTTGTTTTGACATACAACAAAAAGAAAAAGAAAACATTTGCCATTTACTAGTTTCATCATAGGCCTCACACATCACTCTTTCCACAGTTCAGAACCACTGGAATGGACAGCGGCAATTAAATAATCTGACCACTAAAGACAACAATCTTTACCTGAATCCACAAGACAAATGTAACTTAGACATGGCAGTCTATACTCCTTAATATTCTTTTGTTCTATACCCCTTAATATTTTTTTAAAGAGACACTGTGCCCTAACTTTAGAGCTATAAAACAGATCGAGCATGACACAATAAAGGCATGATTGCCAGATCAACACTTCATAGCCTCAGACTAACCAGAAACAATGACCTAGTATTTATGACCTAGTATAAATAACACAGATTTTTAATAAATATATTAAATTACCTTTACTTGAAAACTCTCCATCACTCTCTTATCACTTTCTATCACCCACTTATTGAGTTTTCAATAGCCTCTCTTTCTCGATTCCATTGAAATCAACTTTGCAAAATCCCTCTAGGTCGCCGATGCTTACACTATATCAATTTTAAGGTTTAATAACGCATTAGTTATGTGAACTTAAATGTGTTGACACAAAAATCTATCCTATCAGATAGCGTGACTGAAGGAAGGAACGTCTCATTGGCTTACTCGTTTAGGTAAGCATGCTTACCTTGGCCATTTGTTGTAGCGGGCGTGATTCGGTTGGAATGAAAGTACAGTGTTGAATGAAAGGGCGGAAAACAATGCTTCGAATCATTCTTATACCTGAGGGTGGCACAAAAGCGAATAAATGATTAACTGTCTGTGCTGCTCAACTGAGATTAAAAATTAAAAATTTGAATGAAAACAGTAGCTTATATGGACAATTATATTTAAATATTTAATTGTGTAATTTTCTTTTCAGCCTTCTGTAATGTAAGCACTCCTTAAATTGCTTATATGGATGGCATGTCCCTGGTGTGTATTTAATTTCTTTTTAGATCATTTATGTTCATCTTTTTTTGTCTTCTAGCAAATATACTGAATGTACAGTATATAGGGTAACTCTGCAATACGGTTCCATTTGTTAACAATAGTTAACAACATTAGTTAACATGAACTAACAATGAACAATATACATCATTTATTAATATTAGTTAATTATATGTTAATTTCAACATCTGCTAATTCATTTTGCATTTGTTGACATTAGCTAATGCACTATGAACTAACATGAACTAACAATGAACAATTGTATGTATATTGACTAACATGAACTAAGATTAATAAATGCTGTAAAATATATGCATTAACTATGGAACCTTATTGTAAAGTGTTACTGGATTTAGTAATGCCATATAACATAGGTAATTGTGCTACATACTTTCTTAGTGATTGGGAGATCTTTTCTTCTGTCCTAAGGCACCAGGATCACCACCAGATCTTAGGGTTCCCCTGCCTTCAAAATCTAAAATTAACCCCAGTGTGTATGTATTTGTGCATGAATACATTCTGTTTGTTTTGCTCAAATTCTTATAAAGTCAAAACACTATAACACTATTCTAAACCAAACACTGTAACACTCTAGGCACAGAGTGGGCACAGAGTAGCTGAAAAACATAAGCATCATTGGCACAAACTCTCTGGAGTATGATTCAATTCAGATAATTATTCTCTCAGGTTTCCTTCAGTTATGAAATATGAATGTGTACTTAAGTTTCAGCCTTACCCAGGATTTTGTAATAATATTTGTGGCCAAAAAACAGATGGTACGTAACCAATCTATGACGACATGTCACAGATGATATATAACCCCAAATGTTATCATGTGGCAGTGATGCAATTTTCCATATTTTCCTGGTTTAGATATCAGAGGCTATAAATGAAATATAGGGACAAGAATGCAGATGAGTTTTTTTTTTTTTTTTTAAAAGAAACAGAATATTACACTTATGAAATAGAACACAAATAGTCTCAATCATTCAGCAGCTTTTTTCATACTGTCACTCTGTAGTTACTCTAGAATATTAGCATTGCTCTCATCACTTTTTTAAAAATGTTAGATTTTAAAGCTGAAATACAGCTAAAGATTAAAACATATTAAAATATAAATAAACATGTTAATTGAATTTCTTCTTTTGATTTTATTTTTGCCAAAAGAAAACATATATAAAGGAGTGCAGGTGTATATGTTATGCTGTGAGAAAAAGCCATCCACACTGGTGTATAGTTTGCAAATATTATTAGTTTTAGATTATCTTATTTATATTTTTCTCTTCTTTGCATTACAGGGACGGTGTCCTATGCACCTGCCCACAAACACTCAGCTGTTTATTTGTTGTATTATGTGGTCATTATTACACATGCACATGTGTTTAACTTGACTATACCAGGTTATTATGTCACATCTTGTCTAACTCTTTCATAATATATTGTTTTGAAGAAAAAATAAAAATAGTAGTATCTAGTGCAAAGTGCAAAGGTGTTATGGTAGCAGGCCAAACACAGTTTCTACATTTTATTGGGTATGATCTTCAATTATCAGTACAGGATTAATGTGCAAATCTGTTTGGCTCGTTATGAAAAGTGCTCATTTAAACTGGCATTATGGCACTGGCATTGCCACTAAACCAATATGGGACATTGGCACTTCCTTTTGTTCTATGGGCTGATGAATATTAAGTGGCTATGTGTTGATTACTCATCCTGCCTGCTGGCCTTACTGCTTTGTTGTGTCGCTGTCCATGGTGCTGAATCGAAAATTATTGGAAACTGGTGCAATTATGACTGAAATATCACTGTTTCTGTATAGAAAAAATTGCCTAGCACAGCTAAATTTTATTGTTAAACAATATCTGCACATTTAGGAATGACTATCAGCTGTCGAGCCGAAGTGATTGCTTTCTGGCTTCAAACTACAGAAATTCGTTTCTGTGGTTTACATAAAAAAAAGCAAATCAACCTTCAAACAGTGGAAGGCAGGTTACAGAAACACAATTTATTTTACCTCTACCCTAGAAAAGCCATTCCAGTGTCACTGTACACAGTTTAACCTGAATCTTTGATCAGATTTAACCAATTTTAGACAAAGTGAATGAAAGAAGATAAAAGAGAACAATGGGTGAGGGGTGTTACTCTGATGCTGCCTCTGTGTGTGCCTTCATTCTGTTTCTGCAGGAGACCTTGAGATCATTTTCAGTACACTAAAGTGGCCATTGAAACACTGAAAGAATTGGTCTTTTGATGACAGTTCTTTGTGGTTTGCTGGCACAGGTTCATTGGGTTTATGGATGAACGAGGTGTGGGCAGAATTGAGCTTAAATGTGAGCATATCTGTGTGTGACCAACTGCTTCATAGAGGCTTTGCTTAACTCTGTAGGTGCTCCATGTGAGGCTTTTTGTGTTTGACTGAAGCTCTACACTTTCTGTGTTCATTACATAAGGGTTGTGTTGGACCTGTATATGAAGTTTTATTGCATTTTTATCACTATGGATGGAAATCAGAAGGAATTTAAGCATTCTGATTCTGATTCCACTTAAAGATTCTGGTTTCATACTATTCAATAAATATATATATATGGACCTGGGCACCTCGGCCGGTTGGGGCTTCGGATCAACTTCGGGTGAAGTTCAGAGCATCTTGTTTCTCGGCATGGAGTTAGACTCAGTCTCTATGATAGCACGCCTCACAAGCGAGCACACACAGTTGGTGCTGAACTGCCTGACGTCAATCAGGTGGAGAACAGTGGTCTCAATGAAACAATTTCAGAGGCTCCTGGGGCATATGGCATCGTCGGCAGTGATCACACCACTCGGGTTGATGCATTTGAGACCGCTCCAGCACTGGATTCAGACTCAAGTCACGAGATGGGCATGACTCAAGTCCCGGAGTGATGGCCAAATCACGTGGCCATCACTCCGATCTGCCGCCATCACTCCGATCTGCCGCCACTTGTTCAGCCCTTGGAAGGACCTAGCATTAGTGCAAGTGTCCAGTCGTTGTTAAGACAGATGACTCCAAGTTAGGCTGGGGCACAGTGTGCAATGGGCACGCTGCCGCTGGCTCCTGGACAGGGCCACAATTGTGTTGGCATATCAACTGCCTGGAGTTGCTGTCAGTATCGTTCACACTTCAGAGGCTTCGGTCATTGATCCAGGGCAAGCATGTGTTGGTCCGGATGGACAACATGGCAACGGTAGCGTATATAAACCGCCATGGTGGTTTACACTCATGATGCACCCGCTTTCTCCTCCTTTGTAGTCAGCAGTGACTCAAGTCACCTGCACTGCCAATCCACATAACACAGTTCAGCTAGTTGTGGCATTTCATATAGGGACCCCTAGTGTCACTACATCAACACAATGTTGAGTGAGTGACAGATAGGGAACGTCTTGGTTGCTGTGGGTTCAGCTCCGCTGAACTACCCGCTGAAATGACCGGGACCCTGTCTCGGCTCCTCAGTGCAAAACCTGAATGATTGGTTGCGAGCCAACTCCTTTTATACCTGTTTGTCCGGGGGAGTGGCCATTTCCCATTGGCCATTTCTCAAATTTTAGTGGTATTTGGTGCTCCCAAGAGCGACGCCTAGTGTCATTACATCAAAACAATGCCTTGTCCCCTCCATCAGGGAACAGAGGTTATGACAATAACAAGACATTAACAACATTTGTTAACATTAAGTAACAATGAACTGTATTTTTACAGTTATTTATTAATCTTGGTTAATGTTAATTTTAGCATATAGTAATGCATTTTAAAAAACAAACATATTAATGGTAACAGTTAATGCACTATGAACTAACATTAACTTAAATTGAACATTTATTAACAAGGGTTAATAAATGCTGTAAAAAAATATATTGTTCATTGTTAGTTCATGATAATACATAAAAATAATTTTAATGAATTGAATTGTCTAGGTTACGTATGTAACCTCCGTTCCCTGATGGAGGGAACGAGACGTTGTGTCAAAGAAGCGACACTAGGGGTCTCTCTTGAGCGCCGAATATGCCTCTGATCTATGAAAAAAGGCCAATGAGAAGTTGGCAGACAGTATTTGCATACCCCGCCCCCGGACATACAGGTATAAAAGTGGGGAAATACGTCGAGTTCATTCAGGATTTTTCTGAGGAGCCGGAAATGGTCCGGCCACAACAGTGGCTTGGCTCAGCGACGTGGCCGGGAGGACACAACATCTCGTTCCCTCCATCAGGGAACGGAGGATACATACATAACCTAGACATTCCCCGTCTGTCGCTTACTTCGACGTTGTGTCGAAGAAGTGACACCAGGTGTCCAATTTAAATCAGGCCATGCGCTGAGCCATGTACGTGTTCTGCTGACACAGGAGCAGGCAGGTATTTTACATGCAAAGGCGACCAGCTGTGTCAGACTGCATGTACCCTTCCTTCCAACACATTCTCACACCCAAGTTGTCACATATTGACGCTTTTGACAGGACCCCTTGGTGTCACATTTTAACGCCCTGGGTATACATTTGGCGTCATTTTTCGACGCATTGGGTAGTCTTAACCAAAACGGCATTCAAAGGTGAGTTTAACAACGCTCCATGGCGTGTGCAAGTAAGCAGTTTAAGCGTTTTCTTAGAGAGCATGCTGGATAACGTATTTTTATCGGAGGTTTGTTGATATTAATAAATATATATAATATGCTACGATTGTGTTCAATTAATCAAAGTTTTTTATATTTTTATTTTTAACATTTTGTTCAATTAATCAAAGTTTTTTTTTACTTTTATTTTTAAAATCCTCTATAGAAATCTATCGGACTACCCAACGCGTCGAAAAATGACGCCAAAGGTATACCCATGGCATTAAAAAGTGACGCCAAGGGGTCCTGTCAAAAGCGTCAATATGTGACGAGTTGGGTGTGAGAATGTGTTCTTCCTTCTGGTTACCCTAGACAGGGGAACAAGGCGACGCTTGCCAACCCGGGAATGGGCCGAACCTAGCCAGGCCTCTTTTCTCTCTATGTTCCTCCACATAGAGTATGAAACGGCTGGGGCCCTTACACGCATCGAGCGAAGGGGGTCTTACTTAGTTTCCTATTCTTTCAGGGGGAAAAGACCCTGCGGAGGCCACACCTGCCTGAAAGGGGGAGGTAAGGGTGGCGAATACATCACATGGGTTTTTAGGCAACATGTGAAAAGTGGTGCGGTGGTAGATCCAGCCTCAAGGAGGGGGGGAGTTACTACAAGACGGCGACCGGAGGGCAGCAAAACTGCCTAAGGGAGACGTGGGTCCACTCGTAAGCAGACCATACCACAGAAAATATACACAGGAGGGAGTCCACGTAGGAGTCCTGACCTGTGGAGCACCTATTCCAGTGCAGGGTAGATTTGAGTGCCCGCAGTGGATTGGGTCGGCGAGTTCCTCAGCTGAACTGTGGACCCACAGGGCTAGGGAGGAGTCATCCAGGGAGCCGAGTTAGTGGGATCTCCTGGGAGAAAAAACGCACAATTTTACCTTGGCCGAGGAAAAGGGCGCTAGGAACAAACGGTTCACCCGGTCAATCCATCAGCGTGTTACAGATTTCTACCGGCTCGGTCCTGAGAATACATGGGACGAAACTGACTCTACCCTGAGATTGTAAAATCTCGCAAGGGTGTTAGGTGTTGCCCAACCCACTACTCTGCATATGTCTGCCAGGGAGATGCCTCTGGCCAGTGCCCATGAGGATGCAACACTCCTTGTCAAGTGTGCTCGGATCCGCAAGGGGAGGGGCACGGCCTGGGTGTGATAAGCCATTGTAATGGTGTCAACTACCCAGTGGGAAGGCCTCTGTTTGGAGACAGCGTTCCATTTCCACTGTCAACCAAGGCAGACAAAGAGCTGCTCAGAACATCTAGAGCTCTGCGTGTGGTCCAAGTAGGTACGAAAAGCACATACCGGACACAGCAATGAAGGGCTGGGCCTGCCTCCTCCCGGGGCAGCTTCGCTTGCAGGTTCGTCTCAGGAGCGCTTGGGAGCCTTTCGGGTCCTCGAAGGGGTCCGACGCTGGGGCTAAGAGCTCGGCCCACTCTTGGTTGAGGTGGAGCAGCACATTTTAGTTTTTTTTTTTTGGAAGCCGCAGGAGGACACCCTCGGCGAGCAGACGGGGCATGGAAAAATTGAAACTAATTGTGAATAAGACCCAGTTATAAAAAAATAAATCAATAAATAAATCACCTTTGATGGCCACTTTGACCTGTCTTCTAACCATTCACAAAGCAAATAGAAAATATCCCTGACGTTATAAAATGTCAAAGTACTTTTATAAAAAGGAAGAGTAATGTTGCAGCAGTTCAAATGCACTTACCAGATTTCCCTTTGTCATAAATGAAATTGGAAAAAATTAGCTGTCATCTGTCAAATGTCAAGAGTGACTGGAAAACAATTTGAACCATGGCTCAAAGTGAAGGCTCTTTACGTTTGCAATTTGCACACCCATACATTCACAGGCAATCGTTTGTGTCTACTTTTGCTAATCAGTAGCTTTGAGATGAAAGACTTGCACAAATAGAAAGAACACAGTGGAGACATTCTTATGCTCAGCATAATGCACTAGATGGATTTCTCATCTATTGTCCTCAAGAGTCTTTTCTTTTTTTTTTATCCCCCACTATGAGTTTCCATGGAACTCAGTTTTTACTTCTCACAGTGTTAAATTCTGAGAAATCCATATTCATGATTAAGTGGACTCTCTGATGCACACTACTCTTAAATGACACCCCTTGTGATTGCAAGATAGCAATTTCCACGGCAATACGCCTTTTTGATTAAGATCAAATTGTTGTTTACACATCGCAATCGCAAGAAATCTTGATTAATATGTTTTTCAGAGAAGTCACTTTACAGTACACAGCAGCAGATGCCCACCAATTTGCTAGTCGTCGTGCTGCTGGTCCTTTGATAAAGAGCCATTTTACATTTCTCGAAGAAGTATTTCAATTGAAGGTTGGCTGAGGTTGAGAACTGCTAGTTTGAAGTAAATATATTATATTTACATTTCTCTCTGTCATTTTAATGAGCACCGGCTTGCCTTGCCACAGTATGATTGGTGTACTTGAATTAAAACAGCCAGCATGCTAGCTAATGATGGTTCTTGACTAGACGCAGTGTGTAAATGTAACGTTTTTGCTATACATCCCTGCTGAGAATAAAAAGAAGCTAAAACCAACAAGCTAGTTGCCTGGCTTTAGCTGGTCTCCCAGCCTGGTCAATTGGCTGGTTTTAGAGGGGGTTTGGACATTATTAAGCTGCTCAGGCTGGGAGACCAGCTGGCCTCTCAGCTAAAACCAACTGTGCACCAGTCTAGCCAGGGCCTTGTTTCCCAATAATGATCGATCTTAGTAGCTAAGAAAGTTTTCTACGAGCAATTTTACGAACACTCATATTTTTTTTCCTGCGTTTCCAAAAACTGCACTAAACCTGCGAGGATGTGCTTTAAGTGCTACTTAAGAGAGTCGCTGTCCGAGCGACAGTGCTGAAATGTGAATGTGTAGTGCTGCTCGTCATTGTAACTTTATTATAATTGTGCGTAACTTTACAATAATTTGCAATATACCTAGCTAATATTTGTTAAAAATATTTTCTTAACTATTCAACCTAATTAACTACATATTTACATAATGTTGATTACATAATCATTTTGTGCAGTATTATCTATTTCTTTTACACAATCGTCTTCCATAATCAGGTGTGCATGTGTAATATTTCGTTTTCACACATTGCTCTTGATATTAAAGCTTCCAGGATGAAAACAGTGGAGGCCCCGTGTATGATCCTGCTAATTACAAGAATTCATTGAATATTACGAGGTTCACCGTTAATCACGTTTATCATGCAGCACAAAATAAGGAGACGTTTAGAAGATGCGCTTTATGGACATTCACTAATGACGTGAAGGTCTGCTCTTTACTCCAAAAACTGATAACGGTGACAGCAATGCTGCATGCGTGGTGCTACACAACTTGTAGTGCTGGCTTGAGTGCCTTTGGGTGTCAGATAGGAAGAGGAGACAAGGATTAGCCAAAATATACAAACGATTTTCATGCAGTTATTGACTTTTTTCTTACCTGTCTGATTTAAATTTATACTGTTGTCTGCATCAGTCATGCCACCACTTTGCTGTTGCCAACTAATCCACACAAATAACTTTATTTGTTTACTAATTAATCTATTTATACATTTATATCTGTTTTATGCATTTCATTATTATTATTATTATTATTATTATTATTATTATACTTGTCTGTTAAAAGAAAAATAAAAAAAATCCTGATATTAAAGTTTAGCTATAGGTTTTTTAGCTGTATATTTGACAATTGGATTATTTATTGTGGCTGTTTTTCCCTTGCATATGTAATGTCATTACACATGCATATACAATAGTCTTTGGCTCTGTCACCATTCACAAAAACGTAAAGATCTTGATTACGTTCCTTATATATTTAATTTTGCTGGCTTAATTCAACACATTTTTCACATATGTGTTGCCACATGGAATTCAGGATGAAAAAATAAGCATCCTAGATGATGACATTTTCCTCTTAGGCAAGTCTGTGGAAGTTGCCCAGATAGCACGCATACATCTCCAAGATGTCTGTTAAAGAGTGTTCATCTGGAAAACATTACATAATAATTAACATCTGTTAAATATCTTAAAAAGAGCCGATTTACATGCTGTGGATTCTAAATCATTGCTGACATCTGCTGAATGTCCTTTTGACATCCGAGGTGAAACGTCATATACACGTATTGCAGATGAGCAAATAATCTAAAAACGACATCTTTCAGATGTAAACACACATCAAATAGAACTACATTTTTCAGACAACATAATGAACCATGATATGATGTCATACGGGAGGGTTCCTGGTGTATGTAAATAATAAATCACAAATAACAAACAATTTTATATAATAATTTTTTTTAATATATTGTCTAGTCATTTTCCTGCAACAATAAAACACGCAGCTTTGAAATATGTATTCATTGAATTAAGCCAAGAGGTCAAGATGTGACGTTTTGATCTTCTATTGGACATGCATCCTCTCATCATACAGATTTGCAGTTCAGAGTTTACCAAAGTTGAACTTTCGATTTGCAGCATAGTACAAAATGTAATTGCTTGAGCTTTCGTTTCCGGTCTCCCGCATTTGGATGCGTTTGAATGGGAATGAATGTAGCCCAAAGTGTAGTGTGACCACCACTTATTCTGGCCAAGAACCATTCATTCAGATATGGAATGTCTGAATGACATGTTAAACCAATCACTCTTCACTTTCTTGCGTGATGTGATGTGTATAACATCAGTGTGGATTATAAATAGATTGTCAGACATGCAGGGATATCTTGTTTACTTACAACTATCTGCCTCAAAAGCAGATTTTAAATATATTTAAAAGATAAGATGCACTTTGGCAGGTTCTTTATCATAATCATGTTTGGAGTTAACCAAATTAATAGGCCTATTACTTTTTGAATTTGCAGAAATGTGCTTCTTTATAAAGCCTATATTTATAAAAAAAATAAATGAAAAAAAATAATAGCCTACTTGACAGTATTACATCACGCCACAGTAGCTTAATCTCTCTAAATCTGCACAGAACTACTGTGTTCATTATAACGGGATTTGCTGTTCTTAAAGAGACAGTTACCATACTAGCAGTGTCCATAACATTTGTGTATTTTTAAGAAGCACTACATAAAAATTATACTGAATTTTCTTTATTCTTATAAAAACATGGAATTTTCTGTGTTGTACAGTATTAACATTTAATAACAATTAATCAATTATCTAATAACTAAATAACATTCAACTATTGATATTCCTGAAAATGAACATTTATTATTAAAATTATCATTATTATTATCAGGGATGTTGAGTTTTGCATCATGCCACCCTTATATGAGTCTGTGCCCCACATGGGCCACCCCAGTCAAAAAAGTCTGGACTCGCCACTGGTCTACAACAACTAATTTCCGTTGACTCACTCGCAGGCAGCAACTGTGCTTAGTTCCACACTGTGCCCTCTCCTCCCTCCTCCTGCTCTCACCCGCCTTCCTCATTTCCTCTGAAGAAATATCTGTTGAAAGAGTGGAGGCACAGAAAACAGAGTGCGCCACGAGAACTCGCTTAAAGCGCAAAGAGCTTAATTAAACTGCTACTCAACTGCTCTAAAGTAGAACAGCTTTGAGCCATTGTTTGAAAGAATCCAAATCTCCCTTTGTTCATCTAAAATTGGTGAGACTTATTGGAGAAATCCTTGAGATCTCCATCTAGTGCATGTGCTTGCGACTGAATGAAAACGAGGCAGTTAAACGGCACTTAAGGAGAGTCAGTTGTTATCAGCTGGATAACTGTGGAGGTGTGCTCTAAAGGGGAAGCTCCAAGGCAGGATTTCTGAACTTCTGAGCAGAGCTGATAGAATACGAGAGGGTGCAACATGGGCGCTTTGATGGTGATATTTTCTCTGCAAACAAAACAAAGGAGAAAAAGGACAGGTAGGCATTAAAGAGCAGTTTTATTTTATGACAGTCAGTGATGCTGTATAGCCTACTTAATAGACTACTACTATTTATATTACTGTGAATAAAAATACAATTAATATTGATTATTTGGATTAATATTGTTATTAACTCGTGGTCTTAATACTTGTTAAATTACACAGACATACTGTATTTGGATGTAACAAAAATGGTTTACGCACACTAATTAATTTTTATTTTCATATATGTGTTTTCAGAATATAAGATGTTAGTGTTGTTCCGCTGGTGTAATTTCCCCCTGGAGAAAAGAGTACACTACCAGACAGTGCTAACCCATAATATTCAAGCTCTTATACTTCTTTGTTGAACCCCAACGGGCGGTTTCCTCTAAAGAAAGTTGTGCAATATTCTCTTTGGAGAAATTAGTCAATGGATAATTATAAAGTAGACATTTTTGAGAGGAATAAGAAATTATTTATGGTCATTTTTCCAACAGTTCTTTAATCTATATTAATAATATTAACTTTTTTGTGTGTAAAAAAACCTTTTGAAATTCTGTATATAAAGGGATGAGGATAAATGCTTTCCAGCATTAATTTAGAGAATGGACCATTAGTGATGTGGTGCTGGATTTTATAGGAACTCTTTATGGAATATCTGCCGGGCCATCAAGCTGTGAAATTAAATTCCATTCACCTTCCTCATAATCCATATAAATCTCCCGTCACACACTTCAACCTACATTGTGGCCTCACTCGAGTGGATTTTTGGATTTTAGTGTGTTGTTACTATGGTCAGAAGGACCCAGTTTTTGTGTTTTATTGCATTAAACTGGCATATTTGAGGCAATGTCTTATGATGCACATTCCAAAATCACATATATGATTACTTGGCCTTTCATGTATGTTTTAATATTAAATATTAGTAAGCAGAAACTATTGCTGTGCACAAGAAGCTTTTAGCTCTACCCTATACTGTAACTCTATATGGTTCAAGTGTATAATGATTAAAATTAGTGATTTTGTACTGCTTCATTACATAATGGTAAAGTAAAAAGAGGAGAATATCTGCTTTTAAATGATTTAATTGAATACAGAAATATCTGAAATCTATACTGTCCTGGTTACTTTACTATCTGTCATTTTAGAGACTATTTTTAAAGGTTCCAGTTATAGCGATAGAGCTTATGTTTTGTTACATATCTCCAACTTGAAACTGCATTAGTACAAAATGTTATTCCCAAATGTTTTCCACCTAAATTTGGACCCAATATATACAATTACACAGGCAAGTGCCACCATGAATCGTAAATGTTCATGCCCCTAAAATCGCCTGCGCTGTGCCATTGACAATCTTCGGCTAATGAGATACTACATTTGCACAGAATTAAGTATAATAACCAGGGATGTCATAAAATATCAATATATTAATTATTGAGCAGCATGTTATTTAATCTATATTTTTGAGGTATCAATATATTAAAATCAGCCAACATTTAAATTAAAAGCCTAATTTGTGTGATTTTAATTCACTGCCAGTTCCATTCCATTCAATCTAGTCTGACGTAATAGCTTTGGGAGACCACAAGGGGGCACATAACATTTACTGAAATCGGTCGCAGCGTGGACAAGGCAGATATCACACACATTACGAGCTGATGGCATTCTAAATTTATGAAGGTTTTTGTAATTCTTCAAGAATTAACAAAAGTGTGTGGATGAGTTTGCAGGTTAGTGTATGAAACTGTGCAAACTGAACAATTAGATATTGCGAGGTTTATTATGCAATTTATCTGTGTGTAGCTTTGAAGAGGTTTCATTCAAGCCTTCCAACCACAAAAAGACATACTTAACTGCAATGTGTAGGCTCTATGAAAGATACTTATACACAATATATAATCCAGCAATGACTAGAGTAAATAATCTTTGTCCTTTGAAAATGATTTTGGTTGAATTTAATGGACAACTATGTGAGTTGAGCTCAATGGCACTACAGAATTTGTAATAGGATATTGAGACAGCTAGCCCATTGTGTGTGTGTGTATGAACCTTCATAGAATATAATTGTTTTGAATTTTGACATTCACCAGACGCGTCTGGTGTGCGACCCATTTTAAATAACCCTTCCGCTCACACTTTGCCAAAGTTGTATTGAGAAATATGTTTGAAAAGACATACTATTTTGCAAGAGCAGCCCTATTTATATCTGAAAAAATCCTGAAATATATTGATAATCATCTGGAAAATATTCGGATTATTCCAAGCTTAGAAATAACGCTGTTTCTGTTGAAGGCGCATATGCACACAACTGTAGTTCCACCTTCAACCACTGGAAGTAGTTTGGAAAGCATAGACTAATTTAAAGGTGCACTAAAGCTTTTGTCTTTTTGTCATTTCGGACAAAAAAGACACAGACACTGACCTAGCGGCTTGGATGCAGCATAATTTTAAATCAATAGTTTTCAGTTTTAGATGCCATTGTAGAAATTTAGTTCTCACGGTCAGCCATGATTACTTTAATCAGTGAGTGAAAGTGTCAAATAACAGGATGGTTACTGAGATTAAGCGAGTAGTATTTGGCTGGTCATGTAATTCTAACATAGCAGCCCCCATGTCCGGACTCTCTCCATGTAGAATGAAACTGATAAGATTGGAGTCTTCCTTTTACTGTGAGTGGTCATGATTTCCTACATATATTACAAAATGTATTCTAGCTTCAGACCTGCCACAACTCAGATGTAAAACATATTCAAGTGTGGTTTAAGCACAATGTTAAATGCATCTTCTATATTCAAAACTAAAGGAAATGCTACAATTTAAGGAAAGTAACTAATTTAGTGTATGGACACATAGTTTTTGGGTAAAATATCCTATACTAATGGTAACAGAAAATTTAAATATAATGCAAATCATGACAAAATACAATGATCAGTAGGCTAGAATAAATCACAACATCATCCTTCATCTTTTCCCATGTGAAATAGTTTTGCAGTTTCACTTCAAAGAGCACCTCCTCCAGAATCAATGTTCTGTAAGGTCCAAGTGTTTCCTGTGGACACCCAGGTAAAAATCTGGAACACTGTTCGGATTATCACAGGATGTCTGACAAAACATGACCTGTAAATATATGCCCCACAGTGAGAAACAGCATGTTTTTCTCTCTGAATAGCCTGAGTGTTGCTTAGAATTGTTGACTGCTTATTTAAGTTTTCTGGTCTGTCCATTCATAGACATAGAAACGTCAACACAGGTCACATTAGGACACTGTTTCCCAACCTTTTTTCTGCCAAGGCACACTTTTTACAACAAAAAATTTTTATGGCACACCTCTATCCCACATAGGCTAACCATCGTCACTATTTTTCCTGTTCAAGATCTTGTCCATGTTTTCTGTCCGTCTTAGTAGCATGTTTTCTTGTAATGTTTGAAATTCTGCTGTGCAAAAAACAAAAAACAAGTCACATACAGTGCTTGCATTAGATTTTCTCATCGTCCGTCATTTTGATGGACAGGGACATAAAAATTCCGTCATAATCTATTATTACCCTTCATTTTAATTTTCATATTTTAATGATAATAAGACATTGAATAGATTTTATTTTTGTTCACATTTTCTTTTTAATCATGAACTCTCAGGATGATCATATAGCAGATTTATTGCATTTATTTATTTATGAAGAGAACAGATGAAAACCAGAGACACCACATGAAGCAGATTGTTTTTTTTTCCCCTGCAGTGACAGCGGTGGCCACTCAAATATGAACAACGCAATATTACAAAAAGCAAATACGATTAAAATATGAACAAAACACATAAAAAATGAACTGAACAGAACTCAATCGACAACTCTATTTGGAAGAGAGAAAAAAAGCTTGCAGTTGCTTTGATAGCAGAAAGTAATAAAGTAATAAAAAGATTTGTTTATGTTTAGGTTGAAGTGTTTTCTTGGTGAATTTAAGTTCAATAGCTACCATGTGTTCAATAACTGGGGTCTCTGATATTCGTTAATATCAGAACTTATGAGACATTCAATGTCTCCACAAATTTGGACAGTTTTTAAATATTTCTTGCTGCTTAGTACTCTCAAAGATATTGTTAGTGAAGCAAAAACGTGTGTGTGAAAAACACTTTGGTGTGACGTCACATCATAGACTTCAATGTATTCTGCAGTGCTGATGTCATGTGGAAGACCCTTAACGCGTATAAATATCACTCACTTTTGCACATGAATCATTGTTCTGAACAATCACAAAAGTGACCGATTATGCTTTCAGAATGGCAAATTTCTCCGAAAGGTGAGGAATTTGGATCCCTGAAATTTTTTTTTTTTTCATGCATTTATTTATTTTGTGGAATTTAATAATTTTCCATGGCACACCTGACGATCTTTCACAGCACAGCGGCACAGTGTTTGAGGAAACACTGCATTAGGACACCATTGTTAACAATAGTTTACAATAATAGCAGGGATGAGGATTTGCATAATATATGATTTCATGATTTTTTGCCTCAAAAAAAAAAAAAAAACACTTCTTAATTGAGCAAGCTCTGGGCTGTATATCTATAGAGAAAGTTATATACGGTATAGTGGCTCATTCCCAACCTATATTTTATAGATGGTTTGTGGAACAGTTTGGGAACAAAATGAATGGGCAGACCTGGTCCTTTTCCTAGGCAATAGATCATAAATAAGACAGTTTTGTGCATTGTAAGCAGAAACCAAAGGAACCCAGATTTCCACACTGGGATGTTTGCAGTCTGTTTGGACTAGGTTTATTTGAACATGTACATATACATACATATTGCTATTTGCACTTCTGGTTAGATGCTCACTGTATTTCATTGATACTAAATTTAACCATTGTATCACTATTGGTTTTTTGAAAGACCATAAAAATACCATAGAATATGACTATGCTAATCATTCAAGACCATCATATATATATATATATATATATATATATATATATATATATATATATATTAAAGTACTGTGGTTTTACTTTCTGAAACCATCACTGAACCATATTACCACAACAGTACATTGTATAGTACCAGTCATCCCCACTCTCAGTAAGCAATGAAGTTACAGCATCACAAATTATATTATATTGACCAATACAGATAAAAATGTATTACAGTTAGATTCTTTATAGTGTTAATTTTGTCACCTATTTTTAATTTAGTCTTAGTCTTGTGCAAAATGTCCTTGTTAGTTTTAGTCATATTTAGTCATTCACATATCTTTTTTTGTTAGTCAAGTTTTAGTCGACTAAAAGTCTCGTCATTTTAGTCTAGTTTTAGTCAAAAGAGAATTTAAGGTATCTTAGTCAAGTTTTAGTCAACTAAAAGTCTTGTCATTTTAGTCTAGTTTTAGTCAAAAGAGAATTTAAGGTATCTTAGTCAAGTTTTAGTCAACTAAAAGTCTCGTCATTTTAGTCTAGTTTTAGTCAAAAGAAAACTCTATATATCTTAGTCAAGTTTCAAAACATTTTAGTCTTTTTTTAAATAAATTATTTCTGAGATTAATTCTGAGATAACCATTTCAGTCAAATAATGTTTCACACATCTCAAATATTGGTTAAATGTCATAATTACCTGACAAAATACACTTGTTGAATGATATGTTGTAATCACTTTGTTAAACGTGTCTGGTTTTCTGATTTAAGAGACACATTCACAAATGATGAACTTGTTCTGAAGAGTATTTTATTAAGCAAATAAGTTACATAAAATATATATAACCTGCATAATGTATGTGCCACAACACTATAGCTAACTGGTTAATTTACAGCGTAGATGCCTAAAATCAGCATTAGCTTATGAGACGTTAATTTAAGTTAACTTCCCTGAATGTGTGGGTGGTTAGCCTTTAGATGTCGCTTAAGGTTGGTGGTGTTTTTCCCCGATATTTTTTGTCCGCAGTGCTTCCCGTCAGTTATAATGACACATTCTGACTTTTTGTCAATATCATTGTACCTAAAATGCAGCCAAATATCGAGCCTCTTCCTTCTACCTAGCATGTCGTCGGCGCTCGTCGCGTGTTCGCCACTATCTATGATTGTTGTGTTCTTGCTCCATGTAGTTTCGTGTTGCAGCCACAGGAGTATGAGACCTGTAACCATTACTCGAGCAACAGCGCAAACTCATTCGGAATATTTTGAAGGCGTAACGGCTGAATATTCTATCTCATGATGAAAAAGTAGAGACGATTGTATACGAAAATGAAGAGAAATTTTATCTTAGTTTTTATTTTATGCAAAACATTTTAGTCTCGTCTTTTTTCGTCAACAATAATGCATGTTAATTTAGTCTTAGTCAGCGTTTTTGGACATTGGCGCAGTCTCGTCATCGTCTCGTCTTAGTCATGGAAAAAAAGGTCGTTGACGAACATATTTAGTCTCGTCTCGTCTGACGAAATTAACACTGATTCTTTATTTCTTTCCTTCTTTCTTTCTTTCTTTCTTTCAGTTCACTTTTTGTCTTCCTTTTCAGTGGGCCTTCCTTCCTTTTTTCTTTTCATCCTTCCTTCCTTCTTTCCTTCCTTCCTTCCTTCCTTCCATTCTTTACAGGGGACTTAAGTCTTTCTTCTTCCTTTTAGTGGCTTCCTTTTCAGTCAGCTTCTTCCTTCCTTCCTTCCTTTTCACTGGGCTTCTTTATTTCCTTCTGTCTCTTTCTTCATTTCTTTCTTTCAGTTTCCTACTTCCTTCCTTCCTTCCTTCTTTACTTCTTTCTCAGTGGGCTCTTTCCTTGGTAGACTTATTTCTTCTTTTAGGGCTTTTTTTGTTTTTTCTTTGTTCTGTCTTTTTTATTTTCTTTCTATCTTTCTTGCTAGCTTGCTTGCATTCTGCACAGTCTCTGCCTTCTTTATGTCTTCTCTGAGACCTAAAATGTATGTAATGTTTATAAATGTCATTATTACATAATTGCACATGAAAGCATACAGATTCTTTGATACAGTGATGATTAGAGTCAGAATCAAAGTTTTATCACATTGTTGTTGTTATGAAATAACATTGTAGAGGTCTGTGTTATTTTCCAGAGCAAACGTTTAATATGTCAGACGATGGTTTGTTTCAGTTTTTTTGTGTGTCTGTATGCACATGTTTTTGCATGTGCTCTTGTGTACACATCTATGAGTATGACTCATGAAAACATAGAGAAGCGCATGCGATGAGTGTGTCCACTTATGTGAGAACACGAGAGTATGTCAGATAGTCCTCCATGTCCCGCTATAAGAGTGCATCCAGTAGGCTTTGATGATTGTGCCTGCCTGCTTTTAGAAACACTGAACAGAAAGGTTTAGAGCCACTCTACTCCCACTCTAATGCTTGCCATTAATTTAAAGCCAGTCTGTCCGCCATCTCAAGAGCCTCTGTTTAACCAGTGCCATTCCAACAAAAGCATCACATGCCATCCCAATACATTACACAAAATATACTTGTGTTTTTGATGTGTACTCCAATTAATTTTTTTAAGTGTAAAGTCAGCCTCCAATCCACAGTGTGGTTCATCTGTGAGTGGAGGACTTCTTCATGTGTGTTTATGTCCTCACACATTGAAGAAGGATCTTGTCTCAGCACTAACAGGACACACGCTGTTCTCTCAGTGTGTTTGCTAATTGATTTGGTTTCTCTAGTAGACTGCAGGGGAGTGAAAGTGATGTGCTTCTGGCTACATTTCAGTCATGGCCCTTCTGGTGTTTACACTTATAAACAGGGCAAAAAGAACAAGCACGACTTCCCACCACAGGCAGAGCAGCTGTCACTTGGAGCAAGCAGAGTTTATATATACGAGTCCATGCAGTTATATAGCCACGCTGAGCATGCATTTACAGAGTTCAACATTAAACAGTAAAATGTACATGTTCAGTGTGATAGCTAATGGAATTGCAGAGCATGCGTCCTCTTTATAACCATGCACAATTCATCAAGATGTGAATTTTCACTTGATTCTTTCTTCTTTGTATAGTTAAAATAGGGCAACACCTGTTCAAAATATAAATAGGGATTACTTAATGGCTCACACCTATCAAGACAAACTCAATGTCCTTACTGTAATGGTAGCATTGTATAGTGATGGTAACACAAGCTAATACTACTACCATATTTATAAACCATGGTTACATTAAATGGTTCTGCAAAGAATAGCTTGCTGTTATCTTTTTGGTAATTTTTGTTTGTGTCATGCACAATTCTTTTAGCTTCTTATCCTTTATCTTGTTCTAGCTCACGCAACTCCCAAAAACCTGTTTTCTAAATGCGTATGACTTAGCTGAACCCCATGCATAGGCCTATTGATAAAGCAGTCTAAGAATGTTGTGGTTAAATGAAGCCGTTAAATTTGCATTTAAATTGAGCCTTTGAGTGAGTTTAAAGCCTGTTTTAATTCAATCCTTTCCCATGTGACTTTCAAATGTATTTTATTTTAAGAGTATTCATGGGTTTCAATGAGAGGCCATTAAATTACATGTTTGGCCTTGGATCAACATCTGTCATCCCACTACAGTGGCCTATCACGTATAGAAAGGGGCTTAGCTACGCTAAGATGTAAAATTAGGGGAGATCTCACCGTCCATCTCATTAGAAAGAATTCTAGATATCAAGATCAAGTTCAATTTGTTCTCAAAATAATTCACATGATCTTACACTGTAAAATAAATGCAGATAATGTCATTTTTAAAGGGATAGTTCACCTAAAAATTAAAATTCACATTCTCATCCTCATGCCATCCCAGATGTGTATGATTTTTGTTCATCAGCAGAACACTAATTAAGTTTATTAGAAGAATATTTCAGCTCTGTTGGTCCATACAATACAAGAGAATGGTGATCAGACCTTTGTAGCTCCAAAAATGATATTAAGGAAACATAGTAATGCATGTGACTCAGTGGTTAAATCCATGTTTTCAGGAGTGATATTATAGGTGTGGGTGAGAAACAGATCAATATATAAATCCTTTTTTAAATCTCCACATTCACTTTTACATCTGAAAGGCACATGTGATGCCGGTTTAGTTTCAGTTTCCCTTCTGAAAGGGAAAGTGAGAGTGGATATTTGGAGTAAAAAACATTTACATTTTTATCAAATACAATAAATGATTTACAGTGTGAAAGTATCTTGATCATTTCGGATCAGTTCATGTTTTGGGTTCAAAGCATTAAAGCTATGTACGAGTATGTATTCAATACACTTTGTAGGAAGTGGATTATTTTTATTCTATAATTTCATTTTAGAATTATTCTGATTCTGATGACGTCTTATTCAATTCCCACAAAGTTTCTTGAAAGAAATGAAAAAAATAATAAATGCTGTGTTAGCCTAGCTGCTGTTTACATATGGGCCGAATTCAGATTCAGCATTAGCCGAGGTTTTTCAGGTGCGTTTCTAGACTTCAAAATCAGATGAAATGCGGTACAAATGCATACCAACCTTTATAATTGGGAACCAACTGATATATTCCAAGTCTAGATAAACGTTTTAATGCAGAGAGTAACTTGATGAGAGATTTGATTATAATGACTGATAAACACACCCCATTTGTAACCCAAAGGCTCGCCCCCCCCCATCTACTAATTTGCTCTCAGCTCCCCCTGGCATGCTTTGAACACCCCCATTTAGAACCCCTGGTGGTAGGGAATAAAGCCTTGATATCAGCCTGCTGGAAGTACTCTGCAATTTTTGTTCCAAGCTATAAAAAGACAGACATAAAGAAAGCCAAGAAAAAGGTTAAATAAATAAATAAAAACAGACTATATACAACATTTTATTTCAGAAAATTGTATTTATTAATAGTTACCTTATTTTTTCCGATCATCCTAAGATTCAAGGCCAGTATTCACAAAGATTTTTATCTTACCACTAGGAGTTCTCCAAAGTGTTCCTAGCTAGTTCATGAGTTGACCACGTTGCAATGGATGATGTCACATTTTATTAGCGTGCTTTTTTAAATCACCCTCAGTGATTGGTAGACAGGAAACCGCTATTTGTCAGCTAAGACAGACAATGATATACCCTACTGTAGATAGATAGATAGATAGATAGATAGATAGATAGATAGATAGATAGATAGATAGATAGATAGATAGATAGATAGATAGAATTGTCATATAATCAGCGTCTGAAGAGGGCATATATAGTTCGATAGATTATTCTGCTGACGAACGACAGAAATTCCCAATTCATCCGCATTACATGGTTTCATTTTGCTTTTGGCCAGGGAGTGCAAAGTTGTCAAAAACCTTTATATCTGGTGTAATTGTTTTTTTTTTTTCAGTTTGTGTGAGAGGTAACTGCATCTCTAACTGTTTACAGTGATAAATCATACCTGTGATTCTGGCGATACATTTTTTTTAAAGGTCAATGTCAACACTATAATATTAATAATATTTATAAAATTATAGTATTATATTATTAAAGTACATCTATTCAATCCTGATTCAGGCGATACCTTTTTAACTATTCTAATATATTGTTTTTAATTTGGATTGCCATCAGCCATGCTTCGGATCATTTGTGAGTGACCCTTAAGTAGTTAGAAGTCCTTAGGAGAACGTCTAAGCCAGTGGTTCCCAAAGTAGGGGTCGTGACCCCCGGGGGGTCGTGAGACAGCGAGGGGGGGTCGCGAGATGATTTCCAGAAATCAAAAAAAAAAAAAAAAAAATATATATATATATATATATATATATATATATATATATATATATATATATATATATATATATAAAACGATTAGAAATAGCATATTGTAGGCCCTATCCATAATTGTACAAAAATACAAAAATAGTTGTTAAATAAAAAATAAAAACATGCAAACAAAAAAAGCCATCAGACTTTTCATTTTCGTCAGATACAGTTTTGACGGAAAACTTAACGAGGACATTATGTTTTGCACCGCGCTGGAGGGAACGTGCACAGGCGAGGACATTTTCACAAAACTTGACAACAAACTAAAAGAAGAGGGACTGTCTTGGGATGAGTGCATCGATGCAGATGGTGCTGGAGCGATGCTGGGGAAAAAGAAAGGTCTTAAAGCAAGAGTCTTGCAAGTGGCGCCTCACATAAATTTCACGCACTGTATTATACACAGAGAAGCTCTTGCGATCAAAACACTTGACCCAGAACTTGAGACTTGAGACTGAGACTTCTTGAGACTGCGATAAAAATTGTCAACTACATAAAAGCGCGTCCACTCAATATCAGGCTGTTTGCCACTCTCTGTCACGAACTGGGATCGGAGAATGAGTGCTTTCTGTCCCACACAGAAGTCAGGTGGCTTTCGTGAGGGAATGTGCTCAGCCGCCTGTTTGAGCTGCGGGACGAAGTGCGCTTATTTCTGATGGAGCATGGGTCCCAGCTCGCTGACCACCTCACTGATCCTGACTGATTAACAAGGCTAGCGTATTTGTCTTGCATATTTGAAAAACGGCCTTAATGTGTCATTGCAAGGTGAAAACACAAGCATCATGTCACTCAATGATAAAATCTACGCATTCACGAGAAAACTTGAGCGCTGGACTGAGCGAGTTGAAATGGGTAGGATTGACATGTTTTCTAAGTTGGACGAATTCATTGAGGAAAATTAACTGAGTGTTAACATAGTGATGAAGTCTATCACTACCCACCTTCAAGCCCTGTCATCTGACATCCGACCTGGAGGACGCACTGGTTGAAATGTCAAGCGACCGAACCTTAAAGACAGCGTTTAATTCCAAGACGCTGGCTGAGTTTTGGATTTCTGTCGAGAGGGAATACCCACAGCTATCCAAGGCCGCTATGGATGTACTGATGCCGTTTGGCACTTCCTACTTGTGCGAAAAGACTTTCTTGGCACTCACGTACATTAAAAATAAATACAGATCACGACTGAATGTAGAGGATGAACTCCGAGTGGCGGTCTCCAAAATTAAACCAAGAATGGACTTGCTGTGCTCCAAGCATTGTGCCCATCCATCTCATTAGGTGATGTTACTATTTAAATAAAAGTAATGAGTAAATTACTATAAAACAATATTATAGTTGTTTGATTGTTGTCTTTTTTGTTGTAAACATGCTCGTGTTTAGATAGGCCTATTTGTGCGTGTGCGCAGTTGTGCGCAACGGCATTGTGTCCAAATCTCATTAGGTGATGTTAATATTTAATATAAAATAATATAATGGTTGTTTTGACTGTTGTGTTCTTTTGTGTTGTAAGTATGCCTATTAGTGCGTGTGCAGTTTCACGCAATGTTTGTATACTTTATCACACTTTTATCACAAGTCCTAAAGAGCACATGAGTCGTCATGTGAGCAGAAAGTGTCACATAAGCACCACAAAATGATGTGGTTACGTTTTTCATCTCACGTACACTATCAGTTAGGTTAAGGTTTAGGGTAGGGAGGTCGGTTTTGTTGATTTAAATCTCGATAGAACATTAACCTTAAAAACCTAATCTCTTTGGGAGAACATTTCACTTGCTTTTAGCGCCGCACTGTGGGCATTTCACCTCAGAACAGCCCTGAAACGTGTAATGAACCACATAAATTTATTTTGCAAAACATGTTACCAGTCACACAATGTTTGTTGCATGGGACAAGGCACTCATGAATTGCAATGTCAGAGCACCCAGCCCCTTGAGACATAAAGATAAAAAAACTAAATAGTACTTGTACTCGAGTAAAGTATAAATCTCAAATAATAATACTTAAGCATAATACTTATTTTTACTCCGTTACTTTACACCCCTGGCTACTTTTAGCATTAAAATGCTTCATGAATTACTCAGATTAAAATTGTACAGATTTTTTGATTGAATGAAAAGTGACGCCCCTAATTTTTACCAAAATTTGCACCAAAATTTCTCTGTTAGGAGCTACTTTTAGCCTTAAGATTTTTGTGAATATTGGCCCAGTTCTTTAATTTAAACTCACCTCACACATCCCAGAACAGCTCTTTATTAGTATTTTTCGTGTTATGGGCTATGAACTAAATTAATCATGTAGGTGATATATTGGATTCGGAATGGTGAATTAGAGCGTAAAGAGACACTCAATCACTCAATCACTTTTTTCATCACTCAAAAAATGTTCGGCCATTCGGCCACGTTTCGGGGCCGGCCCACCGGAAAAAGTCCCTGTTCTCCCTATGGCCAGTCCACCCCTGCTGCCAGCCACTAACCCAGCAGCTGGGTAACAAAAACTTCCCAACACTGAGAACATAACCCCAAATAATTGCCAAAAGGTTTTAATCCAGTATATAGGTTAAAAAAACAAAACAAAAAGGTTTTAAAACATATGATAGCCACAGCTCAAAAGCATTCTTGGTCCTTCCATTCAATCCTTTGTGCTTCCTATTAGCATATTTTCTCCCAAAGCAAATGTCTGTATAACAAGTGTAATTTTCATAGAATCTCAGAAGAAGAGTTTTTCCACAGGATAAGTGTATATGCAGGTCTCTGAATTACTAATTGTGAGCTATGTGCAAGATAAACTTGCGTTATAAAATAGTCTTGCTCTTTCCTGTGTTAGTCACTCGGGGGCAGTAAAGTCCTGTAGCTCCACTTCTATTGGCTCAACTTTAGTCATTTAAAATGCATATCCATTTTATTACTTTGATTGCCATCATCCAGCTCTAAACCTTACTTATTTTTCCCTTTTCACTCATTTGTATTCATATTTAATGTGTGTGTATATTGCTCATACTCCAAAACAAATTAATAAAAAAATAAATATGTATTAGGTTATTTCATATGGCTAGTGGTCTCTAGGAATATTATGGGGGGCATTCATTGTTTTCAACACTCAACAGACTCTCTGGATACAGGCACATTCATCAAGTGTTAAGAATCCAGTGATAAGGTGATTAGGGAGCATTGAGGAAGAATAATAATTTTTTGGCTCTGCTATCTAAATGTTATGTGTCCTGTTTCTTCTTCACACAACTACTTATACAAATTTATGAATTCCTTTCTCTCTCTCTCTCTCTCTCTCTCTCTCTCTCTCTCTCTCTCTCTCTCTCTCTTTTCAAACAAAATGGTGTAAATGTCTCTTTGTCTAGCATTAGCTTCTGGATTACTGGTTAATAATATTAAGATGAGCACATCTTTCAGGTTGATTATGAGCTTGGTCTGTATTTATTTCATGTAATTATTTAGACAAAACATGCAAACTAACCTTTTTATTTTAATGGGACATTTCACACAAATCTCAAAATTCTGTAAAAGCATTTCCATGTATGCTTTTATTTTTTCCATGGTGCTCATAAAGATACATTTTTTAATACAGCTCTTCATAGTGAACACATCTGTCTAGCTCCAAAAAGGACAAAAAGCAGCATAAAAGTATCATAAATGTTGTCAATACAACCCAAGTCTTCTGAAGAAATACTATAGCTTTATGTGAAGAACAGAAAGAAAATTAATTTGTGCTTGGATTAAAAATAGCAGCGCATCGTGTCAAGTATATGTTATTGACACCAAAATTATATTGCTTCTATTCTATTTTTACATGTGTTGTAAGCAAACATGATGGACCAATTGAGAGCGGCTGCAAAGGGGAAGACTTTCAATGAATAAGGATCTAAATGTCAGTCTGTTCTTCACACAAAGTGATGAAATGGCTTTAGAAGTCTCAGAATATAGCGTATGAGTCACATGAACTACTACACATGAACTTTTATGGTGAGGTGTTCAATATAGTCACACAGAATGTCAGCATGTTGTATATATGTATATAAAATAAAACTAGATTTAAAGATTCCAAAAATCCACATTCAGTCATTTGAGTCACCTAGCATGCATCTACTGACCTTCTACATCTACAGCTACATTTGTAAATCTTCGGCCTTGCATTTTTCATGATGGAAACTCGCAAAGAAAGTTTAACCATGGTCTGATCATAGCAATGACCTCTATGTAGTAGGCCTATGCTTGCAGTCTTTGCCATTAGGGTGCTATCTGTTACCATTTTATTTGTAGCAGCTGAGCTCTTTCTAAATATAGGGCACTGATGGCAGCCTTTGTGTGGCTAGCTAACGTAATCACTCAGACAGGATAGCATGTGTGTGTGTGTGTGTGTGTGTGTGTGTGTGTGTCAGGTTTAAGTGGTTTACAAGGACTTTTTTTAGGTTAGAAACTGGTAATTACATGGGTAATATGCTATAAATGGGGTATAAGAGGACATTTCTAGAGTCTCCATAATTCAAATCGCTTAAAAACATACTAAAAGATGTTTTATTGAAACATTTTTTTTTTTTTTTTTGTGAGGGTTAAGGGATAGAATCTATAGTTCGTTCAGTATAAAAATCATTATGTCTATGGAGAGTCCTCATAATGATAGCTGCACCAACATGTGTGTGTGTGCGTGTTTATGTTTATTGTATCTGAGACAGAGGTATCTTTCTTTCTCACCTGTGTACAGTTACAGGAAAGTGTGAATGAAAGATTTGCACTTGGGAATATTGTGTGTATGAAGACACATCTTCATTTTTGTGCTTATTATATGTGTCCTTTTGTATTCTGTGTTCCAATGGATACCACGATTTTGATACATCTTGATTTTTTGATCTAATTGAGATTAAACAGTACAGTGTGTGTTCTTTGGAGAATGCATGCCCAGCATGCACATGTAACATGCATGAACACAATAGGACAAATAATTAAAATGCATTGGAGGCACATGGAGCAATCAGAATCTGGTTGTGCTAATCTTTAGTCACAGCTTGTGGTCTTGACTGCACATGATTGGCTGTGTTGGAAATATCTATAAGAGTGAAAAATGCTTAATTGAAAATTGTATTAAAAACTTTTTCACCTGTAGTTTTTGTTCCTAAAAAGAAATTAAAAGCTAGTGTGCAACGAATAGTCATGGAGTGATATCATGATTACAATATAATAGTAGCTGTTTTTGTTATTTTCTGCTGTTATGCAGAGTGTTTTACTGAGATTAAATATCTGTGCTCTATTAGATCCCCCGTGTCCTTCATAAACATTTAAACATCACCAAAAGATTAACCACAAGATGTTGTTACTTTAATATGACCTTCAGGTGTAGTCACAAGCAAAACTCAAAAATATCGTATGACTGCTCGTACGAACAGGTACGACCAACCAACAAACAAAATTTCAAATTGATTCAATACAGGCATCAGATTTTAGCTAGCTTTCTATCCAACACTTCATTTTAAGAAAGGAAACATCTGTGAAAAATTTTTAATAATAATTAATGCAACAAATGACTCATGAATGTCAATAAGCTGTAATACGCTTCCCTCATCTCATTCAAATTATCAAAGTAATTTTTTTTTTTACTATCAAAATCATCATCCATTCATTTGATGAAAAAAATGTATCAATTCACAGCCCTAGTTATTATGACTTCTTCTGAAGACAGTTTGGGACTTCCCCGTAGGCTCATAAAGATCCATTTTGGCTTTTGCTCTTTGTGCTAAAGTAAAACATTATTCATTTTAGATGGTTTGTTCCATTTATGAATTGTCGAAAACTGATAAAAAGATTCTGATAACTATTCTTCATTCCTTGCAAAAAGAAAAACATGTTTTTACTCATCCAGGACTGCTGTTATTTCCCTAAAATTATATTTTAGTGTGCCAACCATTCTTAGTGACCTCAAAACACACCTAAAATGTCGGCACACACAATACTGCTTACAGTGTACACTTTTTTATATGGCAAATTGTTGAAAATTAAGGCATGTTCCAGGAATCTGGTAGCTGCGGGAAATTATGGCATTTGCAGGCATTTCAACTTTATGTTTAAAGCTGAGGTGTGTCATTTCTGTGTCATTTGCGGAACCAAATGGAATTGAAAAATAACAATTTTCAAGGAGGCTTCCCGTAACACTCTATTCCTCAGTCATTTGTTTGGACAAACAGATTGTTTCCGCCCCAAACTAATGTCATTAATTAAGCCAGTGTTGCTGGGTTGGGCTAGTTTGGATGCTCAAGCTTACAGAGCAATGCTTTGATAGTGCAACAAAGCCACAGTCAGAAAGTTTACATGCCCTTTATTATTGTAGCTCAACTTTTTCCAATATGTATACACTTTTACCACAATTGGAGTCTGTGTTTTGCGCTTGCTCCAAAAGATGGAGGTGATGTGCGATCTGTGTTTAACCCAGTGCATTTAAAGTTCTTCAAATATTTGATTACTTATTATATCATGGACAGACAGTAGCTCGACTACGCAAAAACTGCTGTAGCTCAATTATAACTGCACATGTAAATGTACTGACTGTTTACACTTTTTGAGGAAATCAGCCTGGCTTCTCTTTGCATACTAAGCTGGGACAGCCTTTAACTTTATCACTGGTTAATATTACACACCTGAGTTGCCTGAAAAAGCTCAATTTACTGACATTGTGACTTTGGAGTTTCTGCCGATTACTGGAGAGGCAGCAAGCTTACTTCTAATTTAATAGTGACAATACACCTTCATTAGCAGACAAATCAAAAGGCCTCTCGTTCTAATCAAATCTACCACCATAATGTGATTACGACCATTCTAAAGAAGAAAAATGATCCTTTTCACAACAATCACTTCCCTTCTGGAGCAACTGGTTGGAAATGTTCACATAGATTGGGAGATTATTTTTTGTAGCATTGAAAAAGGCTTATGATAATGTCACCCTTGTCATCTCCTCAATAATCATCTCAATGAATGATAATACTAAGAAAACAAAACAAAACATGCAGAATAAAGACTCGCGCACAATATCCTGCTTTTTCCAGGAAAGAGGTCATTGTGACCAGTTGGGTCCTTACTTTATTTGAAACAAATCCTGTTTCCTTGACAACATATGGTCTATGTGGCAGTGCCTAGAGGTGTTCAATGCCTCTGATGGACACATGCTTTTTTTGTGTGTGAAGATGTGTTTCACAGGCCTGGCTATGACACTTCACTGTACGTGCATGTCAGGTGTTATCTGCACTATATGTGTGTCTGTAGGAGTAAGATAACTGGAGAGTGACATTTCGGGGAGTTCTACTATGCATTTAACCTGCATGTAGGGCTTAATAAAAGGCTTGTCTCCTCTATGGGTTCTATTTTTGTCTGTTTTTCATTTCATATTTGGTCCCCACTTTTTAAAATTGTTTTATTCCCTCCTTCTCACCTCATTTTTTACTTGTATTTTCTTTTGTTTTGTTTTGTTTGTCTCTTCTTTAATTTCGCTCTCCTCCCCCTGTGCTCTGCTCTCATCTGTTCTCTGGAAGAAGATACTGGCACTTTGAATTATGTTAAAGGCAGAGCGCTTTGTCCGATGCTGTGGTCAGAGCATGACCTGACCCAGTCATAATGATGAACCTGGAGGGGCTTGAGATGATTGCGGTTCTGTTTGTGGTTGTTGTCTTCGTTAAGGTTCTGGAACAGTTTGGACTCTTAGAGACAAGCTATGATGGTAAGAAGACAGAATATTTCATTATTCTTGTATAGCTACTGTCAATTAATTTCAAAATATAGATAGACTAAACTGTAAGGATTTTATAAGAAACTTATGCTTGTTGCTTTTGATTGTTTGTCTGATTTTTTCGTCACCTATATTTGAGCAATGCAAAGTCGAGTTAATAGTTTATTAATTAGTTAATAGGATGACAATGGTGTTTATCTGCTTTACAAAAAGAAAGTACTTGAAAGGATTTTAGGGGTTGCTGTCCCTTTATTTGCATATACTATTCTTAATAGCAGGAAGGAACAGTGCTCACTAGCAAGTGGTCTTTAGAAACATGCACTCTGTATTATCTGTTCTATAGCGGATATTAGTTCTTGTTTTAATCAATAACATGTGTACTGTATGTTGATTATCATTTCCACTGAGGACAGTAAAATGTCCAACACTAAATGGTAAAATGGACTTAACTGATCTCAGTTCTACAAATTAAATATCTTCATAATTGCACTGTAATTCAATTTGATATAAACATGGAAAGCACTTATACCAAAATGCCCTGGAAAGAAACAGGAAGCACATATATTAAACTTATACTTTATATTTAAAATTAATTGTGTGGATAATGAATTATAAATACATGAATTTGTACTTTTTCACATATTCAAAAAGAATTCTGTAAACGGTGAAATAAAATTCTGTTAAAGGGATAGTTCTCCCAAAAATTTAAGTTCTGCCATCATTTACTCACCCTCATGTTGTTCCAAACCTGTATGCCTTTTTAATTTTTTTCATGGAACACAAAAGGAGATGTTTTGCAGAATCTTAGGAACTGACAGCCTTAGTCACCATTCACTTTCATTTTATTATTTTTCATTCTTCCTAATGTCTCCCTTTGTATTCCACAGAATAAGAAAATCATATAGGTTTGAAACAACATGAGGATGAGTAAATGATGACAGAATATTAATTGTAAAATAATGCATTTTTTGGGTGAACTCTCCCTTTAAGAAAGCAATACACAGGGCCTTATGAAATGTATTAAAATGTCAATTAAAAATATATTTAACAATAATTTGAACTATTTGTAGTGATAATTTTCTTACAAAAGAAACAATGGAATAGTGTTGTGTACTTCATCAAATATTGCACAAATGAAAATAAAAACTCACCTAATGTAAATATCACCTTATGGCTTTGAAAAAGTGTTGACAACAGTGCTGCTGGCTGTGTTTCTGCAAGTGTGATACTAATTTTCTGGAATAACCCACCAAATTCAAGGCAACTTGTTATATGCTGTTTTAAAAGACTGCTAAAAATTGTTTACTGAGGTCTGAAGTTTTGCCGTACCTTCAAATAGGTCAGAATTGTGTTAAACTGGCTGTCATTACTGGCTTTACCTTGTCGTGGACTGGGGTTGAGCTCATTTATAAGCTTCATGTGGGCACAGTGCCTCTTCTGAGGGTGTTTTGCTTGCCTAAATCATTTTTAATTGGAATGTAGATTAGAGATCTGTCTTTGCTTTGAGTCTGTAGTATTTTTTATTTGAGTTTTTACTTCTTCAAAAAGTTGTGCTGTAAGAAGTTTGTACTATAGAGCAAATCTGGATTTATTTTGTTTTGTTTATCTGGGTTCATCTGGGATTATAAGTGTGTTTATCTTGCATTGAAAGTGCATATTATAATTTTATTTTGTACAGCAGTATAGTACATTATACGCCACATTTGCTGGCCAATGTAATCTTTGCTCGTTGGTTGTGCTAGGCAATATAAATCAAATTACATCTCTAATTACTCATGCGTTATTTATTTTGAAAAGTGTTGTTGGAAGAGTTCGAACAAACAATAGCTAATTAGTTGCTAACTGTAGCATTAATACTTTGATTTATAGTCTGTTGAGTCTGTAGATCAAGCTAATTGGACAGGTGTAGTTGGTGGGCATTATTCAAATGAATGCAATGATGGCAGCATTCCCAAGCTGAATGCACCAGGCTGCCAATAGTCAGTAGTGCTGCATTTCTGCTGATTCATCATTAATATTGATTGCAATGTTGAAATAATATTTCCTCATCTTATCTATCTGTTTAAATCCACATAGTGTGGTTGCCTTGTATAGATTGGATTTTATATGTTTAATGTGCACTACCGGTCAAAAGTTTGACACTTGCCTGAAATGTTTCTCATGATCTTAAAATTATTTTGATCTGAAGGCGTATGCTTAAATGTTTGAAATTAGTTTTGTTGACAAAAATATTATTGTGGCACCATATTAATTTATTTCATTATAAAAACAAAAATTTAATTAATACATTTTTTGTAATTGATGACTAGGACCAAATAATAAAGAAAAGCAGCCAGTAAGTGCCCAACATAGATGGGAACTCCTTCAATACTGTTTAAAAAGCATCCCAGGCTGATACCTCAAGAGGATGGTTGAGAAAATGTCAAGAGTACATGTCTGCAAATTCTAGGCAAAGTGTGACTGCTTTGAAGATGCTAAAATATAACACAGTTTTGATTCATTTGGATTTTCTTTAGTCACAACATAATCCCCATATTTTTAACATTTATGTTATTCCATAGTTTTGATGACTTTACTATTATTCTAAAATGTGAAGAAAAAACATTATAATAAATAATGAATAAGTGCACCCTCATCAACCTACACATTTGCATATTTTATTTATTGTTTCATATTTAAATAGAAGGCACCATATATATTTTTGTCTTATACTTTCAGCTTTACCCTCACTGTATGTAAATATAAAATGTCTAAGTGATTTTTGAACCCACTGTTTGCCTGCTATTACCTTGTTGAAAGGTCACTGCATTTTTGTTTGCTTTTGTCCATGACATAATGTCTCACACAACAATCTACAACAACAACAAAGTTACTTTTGATTTATTACTGTAATTTGGAACACAAAAGGAGATGTAAGTCATCAAGATGTAAAAAATATTAGCCTTAGTCACCATTCACTTTCCTTGCATAGACAAAAAATACAATAAAAGTGAATGGTGACTGAGGCTGTCATTCTGCCTAACATCTCCTATTGTGTTCCTCAGAAGAAATAAACTCATGTGGGTTTGTAACAACATGAGGGTGAGTAAATTATGAGAGAATGTTCATTTATGGGTGAACTGCCCTTTTTTTAGACAGTGTCCTGGACACAGATCTGGTCAGATATGTTTACTAGCAAAACTGTCACTCATACTTAGAGATTTAAGGGAGCAGCACAGTATCATTCTTTTATGCTTTAAACACTGTTGATTTATTGGAATATAATTTTGTATTTCCTAGAGCAAAATTGTGCCTTCACTGATGTGCAGTTAAAAATAGATGCTTGCTCTTTTGGATGCAAATGGTTCCTTTCACCCAAGTCACCTCCTCTCTGCTGGAGTGACAGTGAGTGACAGCAGTGTGCCTCCAAATGACACAGGCATGATAGCAGATGAGATGAGAGCAGAGATGACAGTTTTCATGAGATCTCAAATAAAGGAAGCCTAAGCTAGTTTTAATTTGGTACATTTTATAAGGAACTAACAAATCTGATTAAAAAGCAATTGGGTAGTTGACATAAAACACTTTTGTCCTGCAATGCTGCATGTTACATACTTCATCAATTACAACTATTTTAAAAGTCCATGGGCACATAAGCATTAATTACCCAAATACAAATGTGCATTTACAGCCATTAAACCTGCTTATTGAAGTCAATTTTTGAGCAGAATACTGTGATAACACACATTCAATAATGAGGGTCCAACAAGTCAGTGAAAAGTACTGAAGTGAGTGACTCAGGCAGGAGGATATTGAATAGGGTGGTGTTAGACCATGTGCAAATCAGTGTGAAAGCAAATGCTCACACACTGGCACCAATCAGTCACCAGTCAGGCCCAAGCCCACTGCTTGCATGGCCATCTGCTGTCCTATATATACAGTTTACTCTAACTGATATATGTTTGTCATTGAAAGATAAAAGAAAATAATTACCTACATTGTTTTCATAGTGTTATATAATGCAATGAGTATTTCATACCGTATATTGTTGCCACAAATGCATTTCAAGAGGATTGTTTTGGGTAGAGGAGATACACTTGCAGCAATGGCTAAGAGCCACATGGTGGCACTACAACACTCCTCATCTCCTATCCTCTTCATTTACTAGTGTTAATAATTCCATAACATGTTTTCAACCATGAAATAATAAGATAATAAATCTGCTGATGGAAAAATAGGTGGAGCATGATGATGATTGCTTGCCATATTTTACATATTGATAAATTACAATTTCAATTCATAAAATTGCATTTAATTATTTTATCATATAATCATTTTGAATTTTAACCTATACATTTAAGTGTGACTTTTCAACTACAGAAAAGTTATACATACAGTTAAAGTCAGAAGTTTACATACACATAGATTGAGATTTAATATTAGCAAACTATAGTTTTGGCAAGTCGTTTAGAACATCTACTTCATGCAATGACACAAGTAATTTTTCCAACAACTGTTTACATTCTGATAGGAGGTGTACTGATTTGGAGGTTTACCAGTGGATGTAATTTAAGGCCTGTCTTCAAACTCAGTGCCTCTTTGGGAAAATGGGAAAATCAAAATAAATCAGCCAAGACATCAGAAAATAAAAAATGTGGACCTCCACAAGACTAGTTCATCCTTGGGAGCAATTTCCAAAGGCCTGAAGGTACCGTTGTTCATCTGTACAAAAAAATTGTACACAAGTATAAACACCATGGGACCATGCAGCCATCATACCGATCAGGAAGGAGACGTATTCTGTCTCCTAGAAATTAATTTAGTTTGGTGCGAAAAGTGCAAATTAATCCCAGAAAGACAGCAAAGGACCTTGTGAAGATGATTGAGGAAACAGGTAGACAAGTATCTATATCCACAGTAAAACAAGTCCTATATCGACATAACCTGAAAGGCTGCTCAGCAAGGAAGAAGCCACTGCTGCAAAACTGCCATAAAAAAAGCCAGACTACAGTTTACAAGTGTACATGGGGACAAAGATCTTACTTTCTGGAGAAATTTCCTCTGGTCTAATGAAACAAATATTGTACTGTTTGACCATAATGACCATCGTTATGTTTGGAGGAAAAATGGTGAGGCTTGCAAGCCAAAGAACAGCATCCCAGCCATGAAGCATGGGGGCGGCAGCACCATGTTATGGGGTGCTTTGCTACAGGAGGGACTGGTGCACTTCACAAAATAGATGGCATCATGAGGACTTTGTACTGATATGTCTGGCCGTCAAACGCGAACCATAGGAAGGGTCGGTGTCGAGGCAGGATTGAGACGTGGAAGTATGCGTCCTTCAGGTCTACCACTGCGAATCAATCTAGCTGCCGGGCGCAAGTTAAGATGTGTTTTTGCGTGAGCATTTTGAATGGGAGTTTGTACAGAGTCCAGTTGAAAACTCGCAAGTCCAAGATCGGTCATAAGCTGCCGCCTTTCTTGGGTACGATGAAGTAAGGGCTGTAGAAACCCTTCTTCATCTCGGTTGGAGGGACAGGCTCTATCACGAATAAAAGAGTAGCGATTTCCGCGTGCAGGGATTTGGCATGTTCGCCATGTACTGTGGTAAAGCGGACGCCTACGAAAGGGGGCGGGGGCCTAGCAAACTGAATTGCGTAACCGAGTCGGATGGTCCGGGCCAGCCAGCATGACGGTTGGGAAGTGAAAGCCACACATCCAAGCTCCATGCTAGGGGCACCTAGAGGACGATTATTTTTGACGTACCCGGCGAGGCTTCACAGCGGTGCGGAGCAGGTAGTACGGCGTCGGGAGGCGAGGACGCATCCCGAGGCTCTGGTGCTGAGAGAGGACTCGAAGCACTTACCTTGCTCCACACACCCGGTAGGGGGTGGGTTAGTGACTGAGGAGGATGTCCAGTGGAGGCGTCCTCTAGACTCGTCAGAACCTGCCAGCTGGGGGACAGTCGTGGGGCTGAAAGCGGGGGGTCCGCGTCCAGCATGCCGGGACTGTTGAGATCTGGTGGCAGAGTGCTGTGAGAACGGCATTTGCAGGCCAGATGACCCAGAGACAAAGGAAATAGGTCTTTTACTGAGAATGTGGGTACCGCAGCCCCGTCTAGGGGGGTGGCAAATGTAATAATTTCAACAAAATATTCTCCTCCCGGCCCTCCACCAGGGGACGGAGTGGTCTGCTTACCAGCTCCAGATCTAACATCTTGGTCCCTGGGTCGAACGTCTCAGGAGCGCCTGGGAGCCTTCCGGGTCCTCGAGGGGGTCCGTGAGACGGGGGGTGTCTGCTTCCTGTGGGGTGCTTGATGCGGGGGCTGAGAGCTGGGTTCCGGTTGAGGCAGAGCAGGGTGTTTCTTCGCCGCAGGAGGACGCCCTCGGCGAACAGATGGGGCATGGCCCATGGCGGCAGGCTTGCAGCGGGGCAGGATGTGTGACATGGCCTCCATCTGTTTCTTTACCGTGGAGAACTGCTGGGCAAAGTCCTCGACGGTGTCGCCGAAGAGGACGGGAGGACGGAGGGTTCCAGTCCAGCCCCACGCTCGCGGTGGCACGGGAATGCATGTCGGTCATCTGCGCGTCAGCCTCATCCTGGGTGTCCCAGGGGAGTCATCCGCTTCAGACGCCGCACTCTCCGATGCAACGGCGAGTCCCTCCACCTCGAGCTCTAGAACATAGGCAGGCTGGCTGTCAGGTGATCTGCTGTTGCCTTGAGCAGGGACAGGAGTCAACGAGCGTGCTGGGGGGCGGGTGGTCCGAGGGGGCATACCCGGTGGAGCTCCACCTGCTGCCGTCCCCAGATTGCCTCCATTTCCAGCCGCATCGTCCTCAATCCCGTGGAAAGAAAGAGCAATGCGGGGGGCGGCTGGAGTGGCGTGCTTTCTGTTGAAAGCGAGCCGCGACCGCAACGTTGCCATGGTCATGCTCTCGCAGTGAGTGCATGAACCATCCACAAACACTGCCTCGGTGTGATCGCTGCCCAGACACACGAGACACACAGGACGTTCAACGCCGCTGTGTATTGCTCTTAAGAGAAAATTACTCTTTTACAAGAAAAAAATCACTCTTTAATAAACTCTTTTAAGTTCTGCGCTGTCAAAGCGCCCAGGGGCAAACTGCACTGCCGTGCAGAGAAGGAGGAAGCCGCTGTAGTGCGCCATAGATCCAACAGCAGAGAAGCGTCAGAGGAACAGGAACGGGTGTGTGACTTGCAGCTGACTGCATGCACAACCATCGGCTCCGAAGAAAATCTAGGAAAGAATTCAACGTATTTCCCCGCTTTTATACCCTTATGTCCGGGGGCGGGGTATGCAAATACTGTTTGCCAACTTCTCATTGGCCTTTTTTCATAGATCAGAGGCATATTCGGTGCTCAAGAGAGACCCCCAGTGTCGCTTCTTCGACACAACGTTGAAGTGAGCGACAGACATGGAATATCACTTAAGCATGAAACTTCATGCAAACCCAGTTGCAGATATTCTCTTGTTTGTTGAAATAAGTTCCCCATTCCCCAGCATGAAACACTAATAATGTTCTTTTGAGATGTTAACAGACATGTACATGTTTACAGGGCCATAACTAAAATTAATAATCTCCATGACAAAATGAACCCTAAACTAACACAAGCCCAATGAGTAGGCTATACAGTACCTGTATATAGAGATCCTTAGCGCCCCCCTTCATCACAGGGCATGGTCAATGATCCCGGTTATCCCCAGAGGAAAGCTGTTAATTTAGAGATTTTTTAGAAGAAGTTTTTTCTTTCGAGTTTTGAAATCAAAGATAAGTCAGTGTTACTGGATGTAAAGTAGACATGCACTGTAGTGCTTGTCTACATCAGACAAGACCTTATAATTATTCATGAGACTGCATAACCTTTTCCTATGATGGGTGCTTCAAACAGTGTGTTGATATTTGCGGAATATAGCATGAACTTAAAATACACTGTGTAATTTATTTATACTATTTTTTCATTGAATTTGGGAGAAGTTTTGATACTCTTACATCCATTAAAGCTGAAGTATGTACTTGTCTCAATACTTTCTCCTATATTGTGCAGATACAACAATAAGTAAGCCATTTTTTAGGTTGATTTGCACAAAAAGTTTAAACACTGTGGCTCTATGGTGCTGTCAAACATCGCTCCATTTGTTTGAGCATGCAGAGGAGCCAGACACAGCAACATGAGTTTGGCTCAACCAGTGGGATGAGTTTGGGGCGGGACTACCTGTTTCCCAACAAGTAAAAGACAGGGGGAGTGTTGAAGAGACCTGTTCATTTTTTTTTTTTTTTAAATAAACCTTTTAAAAACAATTATTATTTCTGCAATTCCATTTGGTGTTGAAATTGCTACTTTTGTTTTACATTTTTCGAAAGTATGGTGAGAACTGTCATGAGGTGAAATGAAGTGTTTCGTGACACTTTAATTCTAGAACAAAATCTTCCTTCAAATATCATTCAGATGTATAATCACGCATTGAGAAGTGAGCCATCCTTTCCACTCCTTGACATATAAATGGACCTACAGGTCAAAGTTATCAGGCAAATGTTGTGTTCTCAGCCTATTGTGAGCAGTCTGTCACAGGCAATTGCCAGCAATATAACTAATGTAGACCATCCTGCTCACAGTTTGGCCGAACAAGACCACAATCCATAATATATCGCTTTTAGCCACAATGCTTATCTCACAGAATATTGGTTGGTATCTTTTTCATGTTTGCTAAGGCCACAGGATGTTATTTAGACCTCTATGATCCTGCTTGATTTGGGGGCAGGCAGAGGACCCCGTATAAGCCCTTGAAAAATAATGTGCAGGGTATTAAATAAGTTGTTTGTGCTCTTATGAGAGGGCAAGTAGAGAACTAGACAACATTGATGACTTTTCTCAAGCTTTGTGGTCTGCATTTTGCATTTGCAAATGTGCAAATATTTCATCCTCTGTTGTGTATTCTGTACTGCCCAGGGCAGCCGTGGTTCACAGGCCTTAATTGCTTACATTTCACGCTTGATGCTTTTGGGAATATGCCAGAATAATTTAAATGGAACATATTGGAAAGCAACATTGCTTTGCATGGTATATAGCAGTTATTGTTACGAAGCATGTAATTATACCCAAGGCACGACACAACTGTTTCCAACAACTTGATTACCTCAGCAGTCCTCCACGTAGGTAACCTGTCATTTATTTATAATTTTTCCAAAATGATTTACAAAAAAATTAAAAATAATAATAATTAATAAAAAAAAATCTGTTAATGTTTCATAGATGAGGCCCAATGATTGCATGTGTTGTATTTAATTTTAATGGAATAGTTATTAATTTAGGCCTTTAATCAATAGTGAGGGAAGGTCACTGAATTTGACTTAGAGAAGTCCTCTTTGTACCTCTGACACTGGTGACTGAGTACATCCATGACTCTTTTCACAGCCTGTATGATGCCACCCGCAAGCATAGGGTGCAAATGTGCCTTTGTATAGTTAGGGCCCTATGAAATGCATTTCATTTTTTCCCAATTCTGTGTTGTTTATTTATTCTGTGTTTTCCTTTTATTATTTCTGAATTCTGTGTTTTAAAGTGTAATGTAATTTTATTATCAAAAAACTGTCTAATCACATCAATATTTAGAACTTTAATTAAATGAAAACATAACAATTACTTCTCAACACACCATTGCATTATTTTTATCAAATGAAGTTCTTCTATACAGGTCCTTACAGCACAATTCAAAACACACAATTGGAGTAATTTTTTTGTCAGATACAGTGCTGCACAGCAAAGCATCACAGTATTAATTAAATCATTGATAAAATATTTTATTCAGTACTCTTTCCTGTGAGATATTGCTTAAAAATAGAATGTAATTATTATTCATTATTACCACTACTACTACATTGAATATTAAAATGTAATGCATAGTAGTGATATATTTCTGTTACAATTTCTTAAATTTCACACATCTAGTTAAATTGAGCTTTTATTTTGGTGGAAGCTTTAATTTTGAAGTGAAGCCCTTGCAGTTTCTGTTTGACGGTAGCTTCTCACTTACAGATAAGCAGTTTTATATATATATATATATAGTTTATTGTGCTTATTAAACCGTGAAAAGCTGTGATTTAATTATATAAATATGTAGTCTGCATGTGCTGTGCACTTCAAGGTTAATAAATGCCCTGCACACTGTAGTCTGCACAGAGCATGCATAATGCTCATGATCAGAGAATATTTAACCATGAAAAGGACACATGCAGTGTTGTCACTTTATGAGCGCCTATTTATTATGAAGCGAGCAGCACATGCAGACACATATCACGATTTTATTTGATTTAAAATCTGAATTTACTAAAATTAAAACTCATTTGAAAATGCAAAACAAAAATAACCTTGGTTGGTCATAAATGACAGCAAAACCGACACGTTATATGGGTTTATTGGTGAATTTTTTTTTTTAGGCATATATTATATTTGATGGGGAAGATGAGGCGGTGAGGGAAAGACTTACATTCTTATCAGTGGGTTGTACTGCTGCTTAAATTGATGTTGATATTTTGTTTAGTTTTAGCTGATGAAACATAGTGGAAAAAAATCAGTAAATGAAAACTTCAGAAAACTATGAAAAAGTTGTGAAAATTAGATTTGAACTTCATAGAGTAAATACCATTGTAAAGACTTTAAGTCTATCCCTCACAACCTCATCCCTCAAGTTCATCCATGTCAATTCAATATGGCATTTACCCTGACAAAGGTCTATTGAAATGTTTGTTTTAACTGTGCTCTTTGATTAGTATTTTTATGGATTGTATCACTAAATAAATCTGTTAGCAGTTTAGAAAACGGGTGTAACAAGAATAAATTATTCTACATAATGATACAAGAATGATTTATGAGTATTTTTGTGTTCTTCGAAGTTACTGGCTTCCCTCTGAATGGTAATATGAGTCAGCTAGGACAGGCTTTCCTCATATAAGCCTCTGTTAGACAGGTCTGATAAGAGTCCTCGCAAGACAGCAAGACCATAAAATGAAAATATGCAATCTCTCGCCAAAATCGATTTTACAACTGCAGAAATCGAAGAACAAAGACCTCTCATATCTGAGACACATCCTTTGTTTGACACAGATAAGAAATCGACCCCACAACCAACGCTGTCTGACATTTTACTTCCCCTTCAAGATATAACAGTTGGAAAACTCAGAACATGAGGTGAATGCCCTTATGACACTTGCTGCTGTCTTTGTAGTCCACACAGGTTTCTTTAGTTTCTTTTGAGATTGTAAGAATAATTTGTGTCTTATTATTTATTGCAGATGTTGATATACCTTGTGCATATTTTACGTATTGGCAAAAATTATGAGTAGCTAAATATTCCATGTAATTCCCAAAGGCAAGTGTCATAGTTTTATTAAAAACCAAGCTATAATAGGCAGATGGTGGGGAAAAATCACAATGAGCAGACTTTAATAATGGCTGAAGGCATAATCTGAATAATTACATGAACGGCGGTAATAACCATCACTCAGTTGATTGCTTCAAAAGTAGTATTAAATAATTTGGTATGAGACCTTTAAGCAATTAGTTATGTCAAATTGTTGAGTTGTGAAAAGGTGTTAACCATTGTTTACATAAAATCAGCTTTAAAAGCATTTTGTGCGTACATGTAGTGTCACAATGACTTGTACCATGATTTTCAGGAAAGAGTTAGTGTTTGCCACCACAGGTTTTAGAAATGTCTTATGGTTTCTGCTTATAGTTGTTAGCAATGACTCTATTTTTAAATTAGGCCATGGAATACATTTATTTAAAATTTAGTAGGACAGTGAAACTGATCCTGATGTGTAAATATAAACATTCCCCTGTTTTTTTCTAGATTCAAGCTCTGATGTATTGGTTGACATTTTGGGCCAGAAGGTGGCAGTAGTCATGTATTTTCACTATTGGAGTAGTTGTGCATTGTGGTGCTAGAATATACACAATACAGTAGTAAATACACATATCTCTCCTTTTTATTCATTTTGTTAACTTCATAAATAGTTATTCTAATCTATCAATGATGAAACTACAAAAACAAATGTTCTTTCCTTTTTTGCTTGCTCAGTCATGGTAATTGAGTGAGTGTATTTCAACTGTTTATTGAGCAGTATATAGACCTCTTCAGCCATGTAATCAAAGTTCGGGTTCCCTACTGGATAGAAATTGTGTTAATAAACACAATTTTAAGGATGAGTTCATTTTACATTGATTTATTTCTTTATTTTAACTCAAGAACTTAGAATGTGCATGTGGATGCATTCTAGGCTGAGGATACAATTAATTGCATTTTTTTTTTTTTACACAGTATATGCAGAAACCGGTGGTTAACATGAACTAAAAATTAACAATGCTTTTACAGTATTCATTAATCTATGTATTTCTACAGATATTAATACATTTTTATATAAAATCTGTATATTAACATTAGTTAATGCAATATGCACTAACTAACTAATATGAATTAATAAATGTTGTAAAACAAATTTGTTCATTGCAATTTTGTATTAGTTAATGATACCTAATGCATTAACTAATGTTAGCAAATAGAACCTTATTGTAAAGTGTTACCAATAATTTTGTAACATCTTTAAAGGTAGCATCTCAAGGCAATTTCGAAACCATATATTGCAAAGTATACTTCAATGCATGATATAACTTTAAAAATGTATCTATATAGAGAAAACACATTTTATACAAGACAAGGGGGAAGGAGTCAAATGAAAAGCTCTCCCAAATAAAAAAGTAAAGTTCTATAGAGTATTTACAATTTTTTATAATAAAATGTATTTATTACAGATTGCAAATGAAAAAAAAAGAAAGAAAATCACCACATTTTTAAACTATGGGTATTACCACAAACTCTCCTTTATCATAAAAAATAGATAACTAACTGTGAATATTGAATACTTCAATACATTTCTGGAAGGTAAGAAAAATATACCTAATAAGAATTATGTAGTCAAAATTGGAAACCTGTATGCATTTTAGGGTTAAACAGAATGTTTTGCATAAAGATCAATACTCTAATTCTATGGGTAATGTCACCAAGACACTCATTACAATGTACATGGACAGAGTTGTTAATTAGGTGAGAATGGGTTGAAGTGCTTTTAAAAACCAGAAGTGAGGACAGGAAGACTGAATATATATATATATATATATATATATATATATATATATATATATCTTCTAATTCTTTCACACTTTACATCTACAATTTTGCACTGCTCTCATTCCTCCTTCTCCCCTCCCGTCAAATGTCTTTTGCTCTCTCTCTCTCTCTCTTTCCCTCCCACCCCCCAGTCTTGGTTCACTCTCACTTCAGCACGTATTTCAAACTGACACTGCAGAGTGGGTCAAACTCTTCAGTCGGTACTCTCAGCACCTCCTCTTCTCTCAAACTGTGTTGTGTTTGGAGACCCAAGTGCTGCACCACAGCCTCCCAGCCTGGATTTGGAGCAGGACTGGAGTGGTGCACCACGTGGTGGGTGCCTAGGGCTGCCTGGCCAGTGCAAGCCAGTGCTGGAAGGCAGCTGGGTTGGGGGGAACTGGAGCGGGGAGGTTGGCGCGGGGTCAGGGGAGTCAGGTAGATGGCATGAGCAGGAGCAGGGGACCGCGTTGAATGTCATGTGGGAAACGGAGGGTTTTCAGACGCTCGGTATCGTGGTGATTGTGTGCGCTTCTCTCAAGCTTCTGCATCTCCTGGGGCTTATCAGCTTCTCAGAGGGTAAGAGAAACATTGCAAGATGCTTCACTTATATCGATAATATACAGGAAATATTGGTTGGGAAAATGTTTGACATCTTGTTTTGAGAATGGAAAAGTATTGATTAAGAAATATGGTAGAAGACAAAGTGTTTCTTACGGTAAAAGCTGTAGATGTCGTGCATTTCTGATATATTTTTTCAGAAGTTTTAAATTACTGTGCACGACTATGTATTGAAACAAAGACAGAGTTAATATAAGAGCACAAATTCATTACTTTAATGAAAACAAATATGGATTTGGAAACAAGGGACAAGTGTTTACATGTGTAAATGAAATAGGTCAGGAGTTTTGCATCTTTTTTAAGCCAGATGGATACATATTAGGTCCTTCCTCTCTCTTAAAAGTACTGGACTGCATTTGGTCTGTTTTAAACTTTGAGGGTTTAATTAAATTAGTTGGACAGTCAATATCTCAGCTCATGTTTTAAATGCTAGTTAAATGAGAGAACCACTGATTCAACAATTAACAAATCTAAAATATTCCTTATAATATCCCAAAAATAAATATGCTAAACTTAAAACTTAGAATTGACTCCCTCCAATTTAACGAAAAATCTTTGTTACCAGCCTGAGAAAAAATGTATTAAAAATATGCATTTTAAATTGCGTTTAGTCTCTACTGTATACTGTTACAGCTGTAAAACTAAACTAACGCTGATTCTGAATATCCATAGTTCTCTACTATATAGTATGCCAAAAAGAGTATGGCAATGGAGTAGTATGTCCGAATCCACAGTATTCATGAAGCATTAAGCCAGAAATACCCGGATACCCCACTATTTCCGGCACAATTTTTAAGTGCAGATTGACTGGACACTTAATGATTCCATAAGCTGAGGCAACGTCACGTTCAAAACACTGGATTTAAAGGATGCCTCTTCTCAACTCTAAATGCTATATACAGTATACCAAGATAATTGTTCCTTGTGCTTGAATGGGGCTTGTTTAACAAAACCAAAGCAGATAGTTTTTGTGGTTATTGTTATTATACCATATATTTGGGTCACAAGATGATGCCAACGTCCCCGAATGAAGTATGTCTGAATTCCATTCATACTACTCACCTACATACCTAAAAGAAAGTACTATTTTGCCAGCAGATATGTGCGTCCTTCATTAAATACAGTACATACTGTGACGGTATGCAGGATGCATAATACATTTTCTATATTTTGCAATGAAGTACATCAAGGACATTTTCCCTACAAATTTCCTTAAAAAAATAAAGAAGTAATTTGGGAATTGTCCCTCTTTATTTTGCTACGCTTTAATATATATATATATATATATATATATATATATATATATATATATATATATATATATATATATATACATATATATATATATACTTCATATATATATATATATATATATATATATAGTGGCATACTGAAAACATGTAAAATGCTTACTTTTGAAATAATGTCTATTCTTAGTGATTCTATACTGGCCCTATTCACTTCTATAGAAAATTCCTTACTATAGTAGCTTTATTAAAATAAATAAGGGGCAAGTAGAAATTACTTTTTGTGATAACCAACATTATGCCACAAATGCTGTTGAATAAGCTTAACTTGTATTGAACTTACAACATTCCTGTAAAAAAACACATTAGATATTACTTGTTCTATGTAGTATTATTTTAATTTGCTCCAATGTTCTATAAAAATTTGAATGAGTAACGGGAGAACAGTTTCCGAAATCAAACATTTTTGAGTGGTGCGCCAAGCAACTGTTCCCCATAAAATCCAACACACTCACATAGAGATTTACAGTCATTCTGCACACTGTAATATCATGCTGTTCCATTATTAGTAGTGTCCTGAGACATCAGAACACTGGACAAAGATCATTACTCACTTTTTACTCTTTTACACTTGTTCTGTTGATTAAATGCACCTCTGTAGGCACCCCCCTCTGTCTATAACACATATACACCTAGCAATCCAAACCCAATTTACTTTCACATTGCTTCATTTTCCAGGCTATATTTTGTCATGTCTCTGTGGTTTCATTTAAATGGCTCATTTACTGTCAGTATTAGAAATAATAGGATGTAGGATGAAAAACAGTGAATCTTAATATCACAGTATTTCTTTTAATTCATGAAATGTCAAGCTGAACAAGTAAACATGCATGTTTTAGGATTATATCACACTTAAGCATCCTTTTAATCTGTCTTGAAATGTCAGCATCTTTTAACGGTTTATGTAAGGACTCTAAAACCAAAAATTTGGTCAGTCTTTGACATAGGCGATATTCGCCATTAACCCCAATCACAGATGACTTAAGCACAGTAAATGTTTTAGCCCTGATCTTAATTATGAGCTCACCAGTCTCACTGACCCCTGTTCAGAGGTTTTTTGATCACTAAGGTCATTGCTCCATGTTTTTTATCTCAGCACTGTGAATCTCAAAAGCACAAACGACCAGAGGTTGCACATAATCAGTGTGTTAGTGAAAATTAATTTTGCCCATTTGACCTGCACTCATACAGGTGCACACACACACAGTAAAAGAGTGTGACTCATGGATACATAAAGTGCCCTTGTCAAATTAACATTGGCGCCAGCCATTAGCAGAGGGAACATTGCGGGTATAAATGGTGACAGACCTTCATTCGTGGCCTGACATGTCTTTGTAAGAGATTTACAAGATTATGACAGAGGTCTGCAGATGAACTTGCCAAAAAAGGGCTGATGATCTATGGTAATAAGCTGTCAGGAGGTTTTTTGGTATAATAAGGTTCTGTTCATTAATGCTAGTAAATGCTTTTGGTATCACAAACAAATAATGAACAATATTTTTACAGCATTTATCAATCTTGGTTAATGTTAATGTTTGTTCAGCCTGATCTCATGAAATTTCTGTCTGGTGACGTAATTTTTCAAAATGATATTATGTGGTTCTTTACATGTATCAAGGCAGTTTGTGAGGTGAAATATCCACTGCGCTAAAAACGAGATAAATGTATTCCTAACAGATTAGGTTTTTAAGGTTATTGCTCAGTCAAGGTTTAACCTAAACCTTAACTAAACCCAACCAATAATGTCATAAAAAGCTGTTGACATGCGTGGTCTTTCAGACTCGTACCCCTGTCGTTTGCATTGCATGCACAAAGCTCTATCGGTTGAACTTCTGCACAATTTCATTATGCACGAACAAGCTTGTAAATGTAGTTGGTTATGTAATGCAAATGTTAAAATGTATCACCTTACAAGTCATGCACTATAGTGAAAGCAGTGGTGTAGTGGGGGCTAAAGAGGTGGGCAATATTAAAATTTTTAATTATGACACGATTTTTAAAATGAGATTGTATTTTTCACACCAAATTCTATCGTTTCACTTTAGAAGACATTTAACCAGTGGAGTCGTATGAATGACATTCATGCTGACTAGGGTTGCTCCAATACCAAAATTTTGGCTTTGGAATGATACCAGTCCTGGTACCTCGGTATCGGTACTAAATCAATACTAAAATGTTTTAATAAAATGTTTCGATTAAATTTTGTTTAATCAAACTGATGCATACATCTAATAAATAAATATAATTAATATATTAAATTTTTAGTCAAATGAAATGCTGCACAACAGAGCTTCACAATTGCTTGCAGATGATGATGATAATAATAATAATAATAATAATACAACCATTTATTATACAGTTATTATTTAAAATTTAGTAGGACAGTGAAACTGATCCTGATGTGTAAATATAAACATTCCCCTGTTTTTTATTCTAGATTCAACCTCTGATGTATTGGTTGACATTTTGGGCCAGAAGGTGGCAGTAGTCATGTATTTTCACTATTGGAGTAGTTGTATTTGTGGTGCTAGAATATACACAATACAGTAGTAAATACACATATCTTTCCTTTTTATTCATTTTGTTAACTTCAGAAGTAGTTATTCTAACCTAATCTAAAAATTACCATGATTCTAACCAATCATGGTAATTGAGTGAGTGTATTTCAACTGTTTATTGAGCAGTAGAAGGCATAAGACCTCTTCAGCCATGTAATCAAAGTTTGGGTTCCCTAGTGGATAGAAATCCCCTTTTTTGTTTTATTTTCCAATTGTCATTGATTTAATCTCAAAACGGTCCTATCTATTATAATTTTGCTAATGACAGCATACTGTAATATGGTACCCCAAGTAGCAACAAGATGATATACTACCATTTACATTTTTATTTATTTTTTGGTATCGTGGCATTTCATTAGTACTGATAAACCACACAATCATAATGCTGACTGTTCTTTTTGGAATTTCACGGTCATATCACCATCCACTTGCATTTTAAGGACCTACTGAGCTAAGATATTATTAAAATATTTCTTCAAATATGTTCTTCAGAAAAAAGAAAGTCATATACTATATCTGGGATGGCATGAGGTTGAGTAAATGATGAGAGAATTTTCATCTTTGGGTGAGCTATCCCTTCAAGTTTAGGGTTAGATTTAAGGGTAAGTGTATGATTTTTGTGGGAGTCCTTAAAAACATCATAAACACGGTGTGTAATCATCACATGCAACTCTCGAGAGACTTTGGGCAACTGGGGGGTTACCTTGTAGACCTAACCGAAATGTCCCGACACCTGTCCTGAAATGGAGAATGTTCCGACCGGTTGTTCAGATCAATCAGCCTGTCTTCTAAAGAGAATCTCTGTTTACCTTAAAAAAGGAATAAATAAATAAATCCACAATTCACTTAAAATCTACTTTCTCATCGAAAAGTCACACACACACACACACACACACACACACACACACACACACATAGACACACCAGACACACACCTCAGCTAAAAAATCTTGACTGGCAGCCCCTCAATTGAGATTTTATTTTCTCCTACTGACAGCAAAAGTCTAATAAAAAGTGCAGTGCTCCTCAAATATCTCTAAAATACTTAAAAATGGGCCAAATCTCTCCTACCATAAATCCCTTGAGGGTTGGATATAAAGCTAAGAAAACAAAAAAATGGATCTACTTTAAAGTGCAGTCCAATGGGTTTGCAGAAGGTTATAACTTCAGTTCCTGTGTTCTTAGAGTTTACTTGTTTGGTCATTAAAGTGGTCTTTATTCCATTTTGTGAATGTATATCACCAACACAGGTAATGCAGATCAGTAAGACCTTATCCTGAGATTGTATAGTGTAAATGTGAGTTGCTAAGTGCTATACATCACTGACTCTGGAATAGGGCTGCGCAATTCATTTATTAAATAATCAAGATTACAATTACAGCTGCAACAATTATTGAATCGTGAAAAATGTCAATTATAGTTGCACATGCATGTAGGTCTACTCATGTTGTGTCCTAATTTTCTATTTAACATGTGTTTTTGCAGTGTTAGAGCATTGTTGACAAGTTGGTTGCTAATTGATTTAAAATTGTAATAGCAGCTTTGTTTTTTATGCTTTCATGTGGGCTAATTTGAGGTTGAAGATTTAGGCAACTGGTCTTGATTTACTGATGCTTAAAACTGTAATTATTATAATTCAGAAATAAAAGTAATTCAGGACCACAGTTCTCATCTTTTTTAAAATGTTTTAATTTTATTTTTGTTGATGTGTAGCCAACATAAAGAATAGGGCATGCAGTTGAATAACCCTAAATAATAATTTTTATGTAAATTATATTAACTGAAATAATCACAATTACAATATCAAGGGAAATAATTGTCAGTTGTAATTGTGCTGTCCTACTGTCAGGGCTGGACTGGTAATTTGGCATTCCAGGCATTTTCCCGGTGGATCAGCTGTGAAACGGGCCGAATGTGCCACGTAAGCTAAAATGAGCCGGTGCGTTATACAGAACGGACCACAAAACGGCACCGCGATATGCAGAAAAAGGTCTACCCACCCAACAACTAGCTCAACAACTTTTGGCTCACCCTCCACCCCCTCAGTTGGCCAGTTGCTATGTCAAATCTTGAGCTGATTTCTCTTCCCAGTCCAGCCCTGCCTACTGAGGAATGTCTAGTAAGTTTTTGAAGTTTCTGTTGTTTAGATCTAGAGCATTTATATCATGTTTCTTTGACCTCACCAAGTTGTACTTAAACACCATGTTGTAGCATTTCCTAATGTTATAGGAATTATTTAACACCAATTATGTGCCAAATAAGAATTTCAACATTTCTTTCTCATTTCCAGAAACATTTAAACATTGTTTGGTAACCCATGCTTTACAAGTAAAGTCATTTTTATTTGTATAGTGCCTTTCACAACACACAGTTTGTTTCAAAGCAGCTTCACAGAAAATCATGCATTAACAGAAAATGAAACGGTAATATCTATAATTTCTTGGAGTCATCATTGTGTAGTTTGATAAAATATGATTGTGAATTGTGTCTAAAAATAAGTAATTAAATAATCATTGTATTAATAACCCCAGTGAGCAAGCCAAAGGTGACTGTGTCAAGGAACACAAAACTCCATAAGATGTTGGTTAATGGAGAAAATAACCTTGGGAGAAACTAGGCTCTGGCTTTGGTGGCCACATTCCCTACGGCTAACATTGTGAATATTGTGGCAATATTACTTATGTATAGTGATTAAAGTGTTAAGGGTCAGTGGTTAAACAAAGATTTTGTATGAACTGTAAGATTAATGACTAATATCTTTGAAATTCATCCTGGATTAACTGCAGTTAATAGTTGGCTGATGAAGGGTTTTATTGTCAATTAATTGATAGTCTATGTATTCCATTTCAAGAGTGTAGTCCATCATTAGACCGAGGTGATGCAGACAGAGATCAGTTAGGTGCATCGCAATTCATCAGGCCAGTAATTTCAGTGAGGTCTATCCTAAATTCAAGGTTCAGACAATGGCATAAGTATCCCATGTCTTATGGTTGGAGTTATCATCCTCTGAAGTCCATCGTAATAGACTGAAGTGGTGTTTGGCTGGCACAGGCTGTTATTAGTCATCATCACTCCTAGCAGTGGAGTCCAACACGAAGCAAGAATGGAGCTGGATCCAGCCGGTTCTGGTGACCTCAGGATATGAGTCCCAAGGTTGAGACAGGGAAACAAATAGAATAATATTAGCATAGATTCCATTCAGTTTATTGTAGAGTTATAGGTCATGATCAATGTTTCTGGTTTCTGGTTCTGGCAGACCTAACTAAAGCAGCCTAATTGTGGGTTGGAGGATAAATTAGGTGTATGTCTGGCTAAATAGATGAGTCTTTAGTCTAGACTTAAACTGAGGGAGTGTGTCTGCATCTCGAAAAGAGTTAGATAAACTATTCCATAGTTTAGGAGCCAAATATGAAAAGGATCTACCTCCTTTTGTGGATTTTGATATTCTAGGATCTATTAACAGGCCAGAATGTTGCGATCATAATGAACGACATGGAATATAATGTAGTAGAAGGTCACTTAAGTACTGCAGAGCTAGACCATTCAAAGCTTTGTACGTAGTTAACAGAATTTTTAAATTAATACGAAATTTAACAGGTAGCCAATGTAAAGATGATAAAATGGGGATAATATGATCATAATTCTTGGTTCTAGTCAGCACTCTGGCTGTTTCATTTTGAAACAACTGAAGTTTATATATTGATCTTGCTGGACATCCTCCCAGAATGCATTACAAAAATCAGCAACGTAGAGCATGTGTAATAGTTTAGCAATATTTCTTAGGTGGAAGAATGCTGTTCTACAAACATTGGAAATTTGATTTTCAAAGGACAAATTTGTATCAAATATCTAAGTTCTTCGCTGTTGAAGACAATGTAACAGTAAATTCATCAAGAGTCAAATTATATTTTAGCAGCTTCTTTTTAGAGGTTTTTGGTCCAATAATTAGTACCTCTGTTTTGTCGGAATTGAGTATATGAAAATGTATGGTCATCCAATCTTTGATTTCATTGATACACACTGCTAATTTGGAGAATTGTGAAATTTCATCAGATTTTGAAGAAATATAAAGTTCTGTATCATCAGCATAACAGTGGAAACTTATTCCACAATTCCTGATAGTAAGGGGGAAGCATATAGTATACAAGGAGAAAAGCAGAGTCCCTAAAACTGATCCCTGTGGTACTCCATACTTAAATTTTGTTTGGTTTGACAACTCATCATTTACATGGACAAAGTGGTAGCGGTCTGCTGACATGAGATTTGAAATCTGTCTATAATTAGCCAGTTCTCCAGGATCAAGTTGTTGCTTCTTTTAATAAGCAGTTTGATAACTGCCATTTTTTAAGTTTCTTGGGACATGTCCGAAGGAAAGTGAGGAGTTGTTAATATTAAGAAGAGGTTCTGTGATTACTTTTAAGAGCTTGGTTGGTATTGGGTCTAACAAACACGTTGTGGCTTTTGATTTTTCGATAAGTTTTGTTAGATCTTCATGACCTATACAGCAAAGGATTGAAGTTGCACGTGAGGAAAATTATGATACACTGAATTCTGAGGTACTGTGACAGATAATTGCATAATTCCAATTTTAAAGAATCAGTAAAGTTATTACTCTTGTGCTGTGATGGAATATCTGGTTCTGTTGAGGATGTTCCTAACCAATTTAGCCACAGTACTGAATAAACATCTAGGATTGTTGTGGTTATTTTCTATGAGTTTCCTCAAATATGCTGACCTGGCAGCTTTTAGTGCCTGTCTGTAGTTACAGACAATATCCTTCCATGCACCATGAAATAACTCAAATTTTGTATTCTTCCACTTGCGCTCCATTTTCTGAGCTGCTCTCTTGAGAGCATGAGTGTGATCATTGTACCATGGTGCAGGGCTTTTTTCTTTAATTTTCTTTAATCAAAGGGGTGCGACACTATCAAGAGTGCTAGAGGAGTCTTTATATTGTCTGTTATTTCATCAGGTTCTTTTAGGCTTTGGGATTTACTGCATGTACAAGATAGATCTGGAAGATTGTTAGAGCATATTACAGTGTTTGACATTGTTTTTGCAAATTCACACACCTCTTTATCATTATCTCAAGTGATTTCAGACTGGCGAAGCTGGACATCATTAGTGCTGACATGAATAACAATTTTAGAAAATCTACATTTAGCATTAGCCAGAACTTGTAAATTTGATGCTCTGATACCCAAAATGCATTGAACAATAGTGGCTGGAGTCTCTATTTCCACATTCCTTACAATAGAATCACCAATTATTAGGGCTCTTTCAACATGATTCTAAGTGGGTGCATCACTGAGAGGAGAGAATCGATTGGAAACCCTAAGAGGAACAGGAGAGTGGTGTCGCTTTGCCCTTCAAGTATGCTACTGAGACGTCACCCACGCTCTACAGCCAGAACCAAAGTGTGTGTGTTGCTCTCTGTACTACCCGCATCCAGAACAGTATCTACCAACGTCTCTTTCTCACTGAAAACCCACTAGCGTTCGGATGCGTGTCTCTAACTCATTAAACTTCTCCGTCAGCCTGACTAATTCCTTACATTTATCACATGTGAATCCCTCACTGCTGACAGAAGACGCTATTGTAAACATGTTACGTGCAATGCAGAAAGAAATAACATGAGCAGATGCCATGACTTTCTGCAATTGATTGTTGTTGTTGTTTGTTGTTCCTGGGAGGTGAAGGTTTTAGATCAATGTGAATCCCTCACGCAAATGTTTGTTGTTATGGTTGTTCTTGATAAGTGGTGCTTTGAGATCGATGCAATAATCTGTGTAACACAGAGGAAAAAAACGGGTGCGCACTGTAAAATGCACGCTGTTTAATCGCAATAAAAATAGAAAGCGGATGGATAGAATGCGGATGCATGCGAAAATGCATGCAGTTGAATCACGATAAGAGAATAATGTGATAATGAAATAATGAAAACCCGATGCATGCTGAAAAATGGCAAAAAAGGAAAAAAGTCTATCAGAGAGGTTAATCTTTGTATCCTCAAATCCATTAATATACTAATCTTTTGATTTTGTTGAGGTGTTTTATGGTCATTGTGATTCCATGTAGGTTGATTTTAATTAATAAGCCATAATAAGTAGAAAATACAGAAAGCACATTTTCAGTAATAATGTGTAAAAGTATGAAAAAGGTAGGAGGAAAAATAGGCCAACCGTCTGACTCTAGGGAAGTGGTAGCAGTTTGTCATGTCCCTGTAGTCCTGTGATTCGGTCACACAGTCAATGTAAATCAATGTGTTTTCAAACAAAAACGTATTAGTGTGGACGTGGCCTAACCTAAGTGGATCCAGTCACTATTATGGAATCATAAATGGCTAGGTTATAGCAGAGTTAAGGAACCATTTGATTCATATTGTACTCAAAGATACTTAGAGCTCACTTCTAACAGTCAAGGTTTGTTTGCAAGTTGCATGTTGATCTGTTTTTTGTGCAGTAGCATTAATTTCTAGAATTAATTAATAGAATGAATTTCTATTGGTAGTTTAACATGTTGATGTGGCAGCCCTTTCTTGTCTGAGGTGGTGGTACTTTGCTAGATAAAGCTACAGTATGCAACAGGCTTTATCTTTCAATCCAGTCTTCTGGCTAACGACAGTGTCAAAGCTAATTGGAAATACACAGGATTGTCAAATCTAGAGTTATTTTGAAGATGATGAAGTTTCTGATGAAAGAAAGTGTGTCATCATAGACAATGGTGGAATATGTGTAGTGCTACAGTATGCAAAAAGGGAGAAAAACATCTCTTTTTTTTTCTAAATTTCTCCTGTGGTGTTCCATAAAAGAAAGTATGTTGTACAAGTTTGGAACAACATGAGGCAGAAGAAATGATGGCAGAATTTTCATTTTGAACTGAACTAATCCATTAAGTACCTATGGTGATCATTCTCTTAGATGTATTAGATTGTGTTGATGCATTCATCTTTAAGGGTTACAGTTGGCCATAAATTCAACATATTAGGAACCAAGTAAAAATGAATCCATGAAACAGGTTGATATTTATATAATGTGTTAGTACCAATGCTAAAATAAAAATATTTGCCCCACTACACTAATTAATTTCAACCATGATATTATTTTGATCCCCAGGTGTTGACAATGCATTACCTTGTTGAAAATGTTTTCCCATTTTAGCCATACCATATATCATAACAGATTTTCACTTACTATACAGTATAAGAACCATTATAACAGCATGAGCAGAAATGCTGAGGATTTGAGGAAATTACATCTAAAGTGAGCTACATATGTTTATGACTTTACACTCATTTGGACCCTTACCTATAGTTTAATAATTAACTTGTTATATTTTTCAAGTCTACAGATAAAATCTGCATTTGTATATCTCTTTGTACAAAAAATATTTAGAGAAAATATGGCAAGCAAAGATATAACCATAGAGCTGTTTTCACAGTCACCGTGTTTCTTCTGGATCCTCCCCAGTCACCTTTTTTCTCCTGCCCTCCTCCACCTTTTGGCGCCAGGAGTCACCTTGGCAAGGAGGGGTAATGTCACAGTCACTGTGATTCCTGGGACTCTTATTTTGAAGTTATTTTCATCCTCTGTCTTCTGTTTTCCCCTGAACTACTTTTCCCAGAATGCACTGCCCTCATCACTGACATCTGTTCCTCATCACAGCCACCTGTTCTCCATTCCCTCATCAGCACCTTGTGTGTATATATATATATATATATATATATATATATATATATATATATACACCTTTTTTGTTAAGTTCCATCCTTGTCAGTTCTTAGTTGTACCTTAGTTTATGTTAACCCCAACAACTGTCTTGTTTTATAGCCTAAACCATCGTCTTATATGTATCTTCGCCTTCTTGTCATTGTCAATTAAAGTATAACTGCACTTTGATCCCACTCTCTTGCCTCATCCACAAAACATCTGACAGCTGTGAATTAGACCATAATTTTGCTACAATAAGGGAATATTTTTTTAATAAATACCACTCTTGGGAGGTTTAATCCAGGGAATTATGAGAAAGAATGTCTCATATTTGTAATAACATGCAAGTGCTTAGGAAACAAGGATTTATTTTTCCTTTGAGGTTTTGGGCCTGGTTTATTCAACTGAACCTTACTTTTTATGAGTAATATGTTATTTTTAAGCATGTACAAAACACTTTTGATGTGAAGAGCATTATTTAAAGACTTTATAATTACAATACTGTTTCTCAAATATTTTCCCCTTGTTAAATCCCATTTTCAGTTCATAGCTTTGAAGATAACACAGTGCATACAGATTATTGCAGGCGCTGGTTTTTCTGCCTTCTTTTTTCATCAAAACAATGCAGGCAAATATCCTCCATTAGCATTTTCGTGAGTTTAATTAATAAACGAAATGTGGAAGAATTATGTAAACTAATCCTGCACCAGTGTGCTGTATGATTATTCATAACATAAAAGATACAAGCCAGGGCCGTCCCTGACCAATTTGGTGCCCTAGGCATGATTTTAGCTGGTGCCCCTTGCATCGCAGCTGATTCCACCACTGATCATTGTGTACAAACTATCATTTGTTTTTTGAGTACATTAGCCAGCTTCATTTGATTTTTTTCTCCATTGACCAAGATTCTGTTAAAATAGTCATGCAGACAACTTCTCGTGTATTTTTGTATTTCGGAAACGTGAAACTGTTTTTTTTATTTGATATGGTCCTCTGAGAACAAATTCTGTTCTTACATATTCATTTAAAACAGATGGCCAGTCAGCAGGGTCTATTGGTGCAGCCTTTTTGTAGATGCATGATGTTGTGCTGGGGCTGTGCTGTGCTAAGATAGAGGGGACAGGTGCACTTGATCCTGCATCACTGGGCTGTGCTGAGGTAGAGAAGGTGTCTTCAGGTGGCCCAGGATTTGCAGGGGTGGGATTCAAATATTTCAAAAGTGCATCTGACGAGAGAACAGGAGTATATGGTTGTTATATTATATTAATAAAAAACTGCTGATGGTGAAACAATATACAGTAATAGCCACATTATAGCCTAAACACAAATAGCAATTGTAATTACACCTAGCATTTATGCACAAAACATATATTCAATATTTGCTATAATACATATAATGATATATAATAATAATATAATATAACAATCAATAATGAAAATGCAATGGCTTACAACTATTAATTACAAAAGGGGATGAAAAAAAAGGAAAAGCATTTTAATTTACTTTTACAATTTCTCAAAACTATTTATGTTATAGGTTAGGTTATTCCCCAAACAACACCTGAATAGTCTTTCCAACATTCCCTAACTGCAGTTTCACTGTTCACACACACATCTTTTTTTAAGCTTGCTTGTTTGGTTAGTTTAGATGAATCTGACTACATTTCTATCACCTCCATTTAATGGTTAGTTCACCCAAAAATGAAAATCTATAATTTTGTTCCAAAAGCATATGACATTCTTTCTTCCATGGAACAAAACACGAGAGAGCAAAGAAAAAAAAAACATGATTACTAAGCTTCCATTTGTTAGTTAATAAAAATAAAAAAGTTCATAGTAAATTAACAAATACAACTTTTAATTTAAACAAAATATTGCTATATGTTGAACTTAACATTAACCAAAATGAATTAATGCTCTAAAAGTATTGTTCATTGCTAGTTCATGTTAACAAATGTTAAAAGGAACCTTAATTAAAAGTTTTACCATTGAAAATTAAATTTGGGAACATTCTGGACATTTATAGTTAACATTCTGCCTATCATCTCTGTCATAGAGTTTGGCATAACATGTGGAGAGTACATTTTGACAGAATTTAATTATCCCTTCAAATGTGCTTAGTAAAGTCTTATCTAATTTTATCCTGTAGTTTGTAGCATATCATAGATAAATTCCTTAAACAAGCTTCTTAAATCTGTGGCATCTTGAAAGTGCTGACTTGTGGAGGTTTGTTGCTTCTTCATTAAAAAGGTTGTCACTAACGTCACACTCTCTTCTTAAATGATAAATGAGGTACAAGGAAACTGTCAGTGGCACAAAGACACCTTGATATTGTATCTTGTCATAAACAAATAGATCATTGATAGTCAAGTGTGCCTCATTCGTCTGCTCCCTGACTTTGTATAGACTCTGTCCTTTAACGTGATTTCAGCAATTGCATTCACCCAGGACTTACATAGAATAACCTTTTCCTCCATAATTGCTTATCGGATTTTTACAGTAAGGATCACATAAATCATATTGTCACACTAAAAGGGGTACCAAGAGAGCAAACTCTTTAATTACACCACTTTGTAGACTTGGATGTTTGAATGTTTGAGATACCAGGGGATTGGCAGTAACTGAGCGGCCAATTGTAAGGCTAATTGTTCACTCCAGTAAATCAATACTATTCAGGGAAACAAAATTTCACTCTTAACATCGTATTCATTAGTTAGTTTCACCAAACAAGTCTCAAATACACCAGCTTTGTTGGTGCTGAACACCAGAAATGAAATGATTCCAAATTATTGGAAGATCGCCATGTTATGTCCATTCAAACTACTTACTTGGTCCATATTTGGCCATTAGATTTGACTGCTTATTTGTAGTGGCAAACTTATATGGGATTTTAGAATGACTAATATCGATACCAATATCTATAAAGCAGATAGGCAAAAATCAGCCTGGATGGTATTGTATAGATCTATCACTACTTATTTACCTGCATACACTGTAAAAAAAAAAAAAAAATGCCTGTAATTTTAATGGTAAAACACTGTAAAAATGCTACAGTAATAAAAAAATAAAAAATACATAAATTGGTTAACGAGTAGTTACCGTAAATTCTACGTTAAAATTTGTTTACATATTTAAAAAGACAATACTATAGTTTTCCGTTAATAAAATGTGCCTGTTTCTAGCCTCTTTCAAGTTTCAACTCTGTGACTTCTCAGCAAGGCTCCATAAAAAACAGCTTTATGATTCAGACAGCTTTCAGAGACTGAATAATGGCAGAAAATGACTTGTTGTTATACTGCACAGTGTAGTCTGACTCTACTATTGCTCTGCATTACAGTGTTTTTAAAATAGCTTTACAATAAGCTCCTTTGAATGGATAGTTGCCCAAAATTGTAAATGATTCTTTCTTCCAGTGGAACATGAGAAGAATGTTTTAAGGATGTTGATACTGCTCTTTTTTCCAGTAATAAAGTGAATGGGGACTTGCCCCTCTTATAGTGTTCCAATGAAGAAAGAAAGTAATATTGGTTTAAAACAATACAGAATTATAATTTTTGGGGTGAACTATCCCTTTGAATAATTCTAAAGAAAAATATCCGAAATTTGGTTTTCCTAATCACATTACTGCAAAAATTGCTTAGAGTTCATATCTAGTCCTCTAACTCTTCAAACAAAATACCTAGATATGACTGTAAAATAGCTACAGTAAATGTACTTGTGTTGGGTTTTTATGTATTCATGGAAACTCATTATTTAAAAAAAAAAAATGGCTGCCACCTCATGAGTTCTCTTCATGTTTTTGACCACAAATATGTTTAGAAAGCGCTCACTGTTATTCACTGTTATAACTCTCCTCTCAGTAATGCAAATGTTGAGTATATTTGTGACTGTTGTTAGTCCTGTATAATGCCGATGAAAAATGTCTATCCTTTGTTGTCCAGTGGCCATCATTGCTTCATTAGTGCTTGCTGAAAATCTGAAAATGGAGAGAGGAAATGGGTACAGTTGGATTCAGTGAATCCATTTTTGTGAAAAATTGTACTTTGGTCATTGAAGTACATTGCATATAGATGTGTGTCTATACTGATTTTCTGACCAATACTGATTGATACATTTTACATTAATGCATTGTGCAAATGTGGATTGACTTTTGTCTTATATCTATTGCCTGTACACCTAAGTAAACAGGGCAATCCTTACATTTAGAGTGTTGAATGGTATAAATTATGTTACCAATTGTCTTGGAACAGATTTCGCCGAAAGCAAAGCCAGCTACAATGGGTGCAGTAAATTGTAATTGTAATGTCAAGTTTGGTTTGTGATGATGCTTGAGTTGATGTTTCAGGCTGAAAAGAATAAAACTAAGATGCTTGAAGCTTAATGCTTCATTTTATTACTGTCTAAACACACACCTCACAGTGATGTCCTATAATAAATAGAACGCATCTGAAAAAGTTGTTGACATGAACAGTTGGTGTCATTACTGATGAAAATGGACAGCTATTTCCCCACAATATTGCCCACAATGTGCTTGAACAAAATAAGAAAGGTAGATTTGCTGATCCATCTGACAAACCTATTAACAGGTTTGGACTATATAGACTGTAGATATTAAAGTACAACAATGCTTCTCATACATACTAGACATCTTTAATGCCATTGAATTCAAACTTAAATGAATAGTTAACCCAAAATGAAAAACCTCATGTTGTTTCAAAGCCATATGACTTCTGTGGAACACAAAGGAGATGGTAGGCAGAATGTTAGGGACTGATAGCCTCATTCACCACTTACTTTCATTGCATATTTCTTCTATACAAAGAAAGTCAATGGTAACTGAGGGTAGCATTCTGCCTAACATCTCCTTTTGTTTTTCAATGGAACAAATAATGTCATATGGGTTGGCAACAACATGAGGGTGAGAAGATGAAATTTGTACTATCCCTTTAAACACAGGCTAAACTCACACCTGTTCCTCTTCCTCTGAGTTGATTCTGCTGTTGGATCTACGGCGCACTTCAGCGGCTTTCTCCTTCTCTGCACTGCAATGCAGTTTGCCACTGGGCACTTCGACAGTGAAAAACGTAAGATTTTATTGTTAAAAGAGTGATTTTCTCAGTAAAAGAGTATTTTCCTCTAAAAGAGCAATCAATACACAGCGGCATTGAACGTCCTTTTCAGGACGTGGCTTTATAAAGATGACCTTCCACCCCTGTGTAGTTCCTGGATGTGGTAGAGTGCTCTCCGCTTCAGACGGCCACAGGCATTGTCTTGTGTGTCTGGGCTGCGATCACACCGAGGCAGCATTTGTGGATGGCAACATTGCGGTCGCGGCTTTCCTTCAACCGAAGGAACGCCATTCCAGATGCCCCCTGCGTCGCTCCAACTTCCCACGGGATTGAGGACGATGTGGCTGGTGATGGAGGCGATCTGGGGACGGCAGTGGGTGCGGTTCCGCCGTGTATGCCCCCTCGGACCACCCGCCCCACGGCACGCTCATTGACTCCCTTCCGTGCTCGAGGCAACAGCTGCTCGCCTAACGGCCAGCCTGCCTATCCTCTAGAGCTCGAGTTGGATGACCTCCCATTGCCCGCTCTGGTATGCCCAAACAGAGGCTCCCCTCGGGTCAGACACACTGGCACACAGCTGGCCCTTGGGCTGCACAAGAACTCATTTCCCCTAGTGAGCCTTCTTGCACAGGTGCTGTGCAAGTTCAGGGAGGATGAGGAACAAGTCACCCTAGTGGCTCCCTACTGGCCCACCCGGGCTTGGTTCTCAGACCTCGTACTCCTCGCGACAGCCCCTCCCTGCCAAATTCCCCTGAGGAAGGACCTTCTTTCTCAGGGATGGGGCACGCTCTGGCATCCGCACCCAGACCTCTGGAACCTCCACGTCTGGCCCCTGGACGGGATGAGGAAGATCTAGCTGATCTACCACCTGCTGTCGTAGACATGATCAACCAAGCCAGAGCTCCCTCTACTAGGCAACTTTACGCCCTGAAGTGGCGCTTGTTCGTGAATTGGTGTACTTCCCGGGCTGAAGACCCACAGAGGTGCGCAGTTAGGTCAGTGCTCGCAGGAGAGGTTGGAAGGGAGGCCTTGAAGGTGTACGTAGCTGCTATCGCGGCCCACCACGATGCAGTAGACGGCAAGTCTTTGGGTAAGCATGACTTAATTATCAGGTTCCTAAGAGGCGCCAGAGGTTAAATCCTTCCCGGCCAAGCCTGTTCCCCTCCTGGGATCCCTCAGTGGTCCTCTCGGGCCTTTAGAGACCTTCCTTTGAGCCGCTAGAATCAGTTGGACTCAGGGCCCTCTCCCTGAAGACGGCCTTGCTAATCGCACTCGCCTCCATCAAGAGGGTCGGAGACCTGCAAGCATTCTCTGTTAGCGACACTTGCCTGGAGTTTGATACGGCAGACACTCATGTGATCCTAAGACCACGGCCGAGCTACGTGCCCAAGGTTCCTACGACTCCCTTCAGAGACCAAGTAGTGAACCTCTAAGCGCTGCCCTGGGAGGAGGCAGACCCAGCCCCTTTGTTGCTGTCCGCTTTTGAATAGGTGCTCCACTTGGACCGCACGCAGAGCTTTAGACGTTCTGAGCAGTTCTGAGCACGTTACACATTTCTGCAAATTATTCAATAGAGCATGTTTCATCACACTTATGCTTGTTACGCATTGTTATTTTCAACTGAAAGATTGACTATATCATGACAACATCATATGTACTACACATCAGGCAAATTTAAACAAATATGACAAATGAAAATAGACCAAATACAGCTGTGCCCTTCAGATAAATGTAGTGCAACCTCTGTATGTGACTTGAGGCTGTAAAACTGGTTCAATCTAAAATCACGCCGAGGGCGCTCTAGGATTAAAAGGGTCATGCCATACCTTTTTTATTATTTAAAAATGTTCCTTAAGGTTCACTTATGATAGAAGTAAAGTTGTTTGAAAAAATAAAACTGACATATATTTGTAAAACATTTTCTACCCACTGACCCTGTTAGAAACACTCGGTTTTGGTGCTGTTTGTCCTTTAAGACTTGACAGTAAACACCCACTGTTATGATTGGCTCTCTGCTCTTGACTGACTGACACTCTTCTTGCCATCGCACTGCTTACCACTAGTGTGCAGGCTACTGAAGTGATTAAAGGTAAAGTAGGTGTTGATAAGTTGTTGTGGAGATGGTCAGATGCAAATTTCTACCACAGTGTGACATCACAATGTGGAGGGAGTAGAGAACGAGTCATTTTGGCAGCTTGGTTTCAACAAATGTTCTTTTTGATGTGAGGAGAAAGTTTTGAGTTCTGAAACTTACAGTATGTTTTTATGGTACAATTACCTCTTAAATGTCAAAAGACCAAAGAAAATTTGATTCATCATGTCATGACCACTTAAAAGGTGGCATGTGTTATTTCTGCACTGCTTGTGGCACCTAACAGAATTTGAAAATTAGCGACTGTGTTTAAACAGGAGTACAAGACAATAGACAGTAGTACAAGAAGTATAGGTATTATGCAATTACGAACTCAGCCTGACTGGTTGGCATTCTCAAGCAAACAGAGCAATGTTTTCAAAGTGCCACAGAGCCAGTGTTTACACTTATTGGAGAATGTAACCTTTGAATGGCTTACTCATAGCTGAAAAAATATATCTGAAAAAAAATATATACGTCAAAGAAAAATGTACGCACTTCATCTTTAAAAATATTTCAGAAAAAAAAAATTGCTTCTGATTAAAGTTGCACTTATTAGCCATTTTCTGCACCATTACCTATGATGCCTGATGTCATAGTGTAGGAAAATGTACAGAAACATATTCCAAGTCCATCTTTGAACAGGAACAGATGCATTTCTGAGTACCTCATTACAACACATCTGCACAGGCTGTCAGTGGTCACAGTTTTCCCCATTTACATGTATAGATGAACAGGTGGTGCTGACTGAAGAGAAAGTGTGGTCACACAATAGTTTTTAAAACAACATTGCCAAAACCAATTAAATCTGATGCTATTGTAAGCATTTAATTTGCATGCCTTGAAACCTTTCTTGCAGGCAACCTTCAAACTACAAGTCAGTCTATATATCTTGCACGATTAGAATCAATCAAATGTTAATGACTTTAAAGGTATGTTCTGGGATCAATACAAGTGAAGCTATACCAAGACTATACATTCCAATTCAGATACACACAAATGTATAGCCAACAAACTTAAACTTTATACATGTTAATATTACACTAGTGAGATGGAGTCACTTACTAACTTTGTCTATGCAATGTTATATCCAATTCTTCAACTCATGTCATGACTATGTAATGCCATTAAACATTGTAACTTACACACAATACACTTCAGGGTACCACAAAGAATTTGTCTATATGGAGCAAACTCCAGGTCAGTAATGCATAAACATAAGGTCCGTACACCTAGAACAAGAGTTCCACCACTAAAAGGATGATATTAGAAAATATACAGCTTAAAGAAAAAAAGAAAAAATTGTATGGAATAGGGATATTTCACCAAAAATGTAACATTCTCTCATTTGCACATACTTATGGCATTCAAGATGTGTATGACTTTCTTTCTACTGCAGAACACAAACAAATATTTTTAGAAGAATATTTCAGCTCTGTAGGTCCATAAAATGGAAGTGAATGTTGACCAGCCCTTTGAAGCTCCCAATATTTCATAAAGGCCACATAAAAGTAATCCATAAGACTCCAGTGGTTAAATCCATATCTTCAGAAGTGATAGGATACAGTAAGTGTGGGTGATATAACTTTTAAATATGGTTATTATCATATTGCTTTTGATTAAAAGGATGTATCCACTAGAGTATTATGGATTAATTTTCTGTGGCCGTTATGTGATTTTTGGAGCTTCAAAAGTCTGTTCACTATTCACTTGCATTGTATGGACCTACAGAGCTGCAATATTCTGGTTTTCTGGTATGGCATGAGAGTGGGCAAATGATGACAGAATTTTCATTTTTGGGTTAACTATCCTTTTAATAAGCACTTTATCAAACGTACAAGCTGCATATATCTGCTTTTTAACCTCCTGGATTGTATTCCCTGATAGACTTCCATTGTAAGCGCATGGCTGTAAATGTGATTTGTGTTTATTACAAATTAAGAGACGAATTAAAATAAGTTTAAATGGTAATCAACAGCAAATATGGAACATTTCTTGAAAGCAACCAGTGCAAATGGAATATTTTTTGTATCTCACTCATATTGAAACTTGACAAACTTGAGCTTTGTGTCATTTGGATACTATAGTGTGTAGGTTTGAATCTAAGTAGTACTCTGCACTTAATAGCCACTAATTAAAATAAATATCTCTTTATGCATAGGAGCTTGAATTGCCTCGAAGCCTTTGGCATTTTTAATATCCAAAATAAAATGGATCTAAATAGTGTCTTGGGTTTCTTCTGTAAATCTAGGAACTATGCTTGTTCTTGACTTGTGGTCTTTTTGGGCAATTATTTTTTTCCTTTATTTCTGAAACTGCGTTTTTGTTGACACCACAAGCAGGTGTTTATGTCTAAGAGCAGACTGTGAAATAGATAGAACTTGAAGTATTGGGTCTCTGAGAAGTTCTGACTAGTAAACTCTAAAGTGTCCAAGCTCACACAGTATAACCTTACTTGTCCAGGGTTGAAGTGCATATACATTATACTTTAAATGGAGAAACACTAAGAAATGTGATGTGTGCCAGCAGGCAAGAGGAAGTCATAAAATATGTTGTTAAATACTGGACTCTGAGAAGAATGTTGAAACAATGAAACTATCCAGGCTTCATAATATACTGAACCTGTCACTGTCACCGTTATTCTAGGACTATTATTTTGAAATAGTTTTTGTCTTGTCCATAAACTACGTTTCCCAGGAGTCACTGCCCTTGTCACAGCCACCTGTTCTCCATTGCCTCATCAACACCTTGTGCATATATACCCTCTTGTTCAGTTCCATCATTGTCAGTTCTTGTTTGTTGTTGCATAGTTTGTAACCCCAACATAACCTTAACCTTGTAACCAAACAATAATCATCATCATCATCATCATCTTCTGTGTATCCTTGCCTTCTTGTCATTGTGAATAAAAGGATTGCTGCACTTGGATCCTGCTCTCTCGCCTCATCGCTACTAAACCTGACAGAACCACACAAGTGTGCCATATTTTTAGCAAATGAATATAGTATTCTGTAATGTCAGACATTCAAAAAGCTGTAGATTTTTTAGCACATGGGTCTATTAAGTCTCAATTATATCTGCATGATTTGAGGTATCATTTATATCGGTAGCACAAATAGTGCCGAGTTGGGTGCGGAAGTTTTAGATTAACCAGATATGTAAACTTAAGGCTGAGACTGAACAAATTTACTTGAGACTTGACTTTAGAGAGTTGTGAACAACATAAGTATTTGTCTTGTATAAGAAATACTTTCTCTGAATATTACAACACTCTTTAGATACAAGGGAGCCTCTCATGCACTACATACTGTATGAAATTGACCTGCAACATGGTTTATAAAACTAACCTGCAGTTTACAGGAACGTGTTAACAGAAGAGATTTAAATCTTGACTTGAATTTATGACAAAAGACGAAGACTTGAGGCAAGTTTATTGATATAGCACATTCCATACAAAATGGAAATTCAAAGTGCTTTACAGAGACTTGATAAAGAAAAAAAAATACAATTCCATTTAAAAGAGAACTATTTAAGAACATAAAAATGAATAGGATTGGGCTTGAAGTAATTGTGACTTCACTTGGACTCTGCGTCAGAGACTAATTGACATCTCTGTCCCTAATCCCGTTACTGCCTTAGCAATTTAGACATTTAGTCCTTAACTTGGTCTTTCCTGATGCCATGAACAAAAGGCAGAAATTTGTTAACTGCATCACCAGGAGCTTGAAGCAGTGCGGAGTCAGTTTTGTGGCTGCACAACCCTGCCAAAAAAAAAATTCTTCAGTGCTCTGAATTTAACCAATGGGGTAAAACTCATGTACTATACCATATGGCAAGCGGACGTGCAAGCCCAATATTAGAAACCAGTGCAATGCTTAATTCAGTTGGGAATTGTGTGCTCAGCTGCAGCATATCGGCATATGTCATGTTAAAAAAATCTAAAATTGTATTATAGAGTTTGTTCAACATCGGAAATTAACATTCTGTTGCCATTTACTCACCCTCACGTTGTTTCAAACCTGTATTTTAAGAAGAATATCTCAGCTCTGTTGATCCTTGAAATGTAAATGGTGACCAGACATTTGAAGCTTCAAAAATCACATAAAGGCCACATAAAAGTAATTCATAAGACTTCAGTTGTTAAAGTGGTTCAGAAGCGATATGATAAGTTTGGGTGAGAAACAGATAAATATTTAACCCCTTTTTTTTAACTATAAGTCTCCACTTTCACAAATGTTGCCACTATTCACTTGCATTGCAAGTATGTACAGAGCTGAGATATTCTTTTAAAAATCTGTTCATAATAAAAAAAAAAGTCATACACATCTGGGATGAGGGTGAGCAAATGATGAGAGAATTTTCGATTTTGAAAATTCGTCGGCGTGGTAATTATGTACTGAAACGTATTTCACTTTATATGTGAAATTCTTAAAGGCATGTATGATGGATAGATATGAATTTCATGTTTGATGGATATTTGAACTCACTGTCAACAGAGTTCTGTTGATCTCAGCAAGAATTTTCTTGAGAATGGCAAAAATGCATCATGACCGACTCACCTTGTGATTTTTTTTCCATCTGCATGGCATGTTTAATAGCTTCAATTTTTGTCCCATGTAAACCGATGCATTTGTCATTTTCTGTAGGAATGAGTCATGAGGAGGATCTAAGTGCAGGCTTTTATTCATAAATCTAAACACGCAAAACTCAAATCAGAAGATCAAATATCCACAATTTTAACAACTGACAAAGACAGAGAGAACATGAGGGCAATATATACACAGACAAAGGAAATACACAGGAAGACAACCATTGACACGACTTAACCAACAAGATAGCAAGACTACTAAACAGGAACCAATAACAAAACAGAACTGATAACAAGTTAACAAGACAATAAACCAATGAGAATAAGACACATGAACATGAGGGAAACAGGATATCACATGAAAAGACAAGGAATACACAGAACTTTAAACTAAAAGTCTTAAACTTAACCTAGTGACCTTTAGTGGCTGCTAGGGCCAAGTGTTACAATATCTATATAGTCAATTAAGAAATCTCATGATGAGCTTATGAATGAGACTAAAAAAATATCCTCAATATGCAACATGTGAGATTATTATTATTATTATTATTATTATTATTATTTTTATTTTATTTATTTTTTTATTTTTTTGCTAGCTAACAATTAGCATTTCGTACCAACCTTGGCCACCTGGAGCAACTATCAGTAAGCATAAAATCGTATAATTACAAGTTGACAGAATATCTGTGGGTATTTTTATCTATTGATTAATAGATGTATAGTTATAATATAATACAATATCAAGAATGTTTTACAAATCTTAATAAAGATAATATAATATAATGTTAGACAGTCCTCTAATACATGAAATATTTAAGAGATGTAAAGCTTCCAATGCTTCCTCTAATTTTCTTCAGGCAACAGTGAGGCTCAGTAGCAATGTATATGTGCATGTTTGAATAGGCCAACAACAAAAAAAACAACTGCAATTTCAATAGTAGCATTGATATTCCCAGTGGTGAGGTCATCAAACAATCAGAAATAACTGATAACAAATGCCATACTATATGAAACATGTAACCTGAGGTATATTTACCATAAATCAATAAATCTAACTAAAAATATATAAATCTACAGATAAAAACCAAACACATTCTGTCAGAGAGAAAACAAAAATTAGTAAGACAGGCTCAGGAAGGCTCAATGGTAGAAGTTACAATGTAACTGTGTTGTTTATTTAGATTTGATTTCTTGGCTGCTCTGTTGATTACACATCACAGACAATGTAGCCTAAACCACTGTTCAAACTATCACATTGTTACCATACAGATTAAGCACAGAGAGTATAGCCTCATGTGCTGCCCTAGAGATAACCCCAGCAGTTCCCTACAGGAAATATAATATCTCCTACTTAAGCATGTTATGAAGGGAAGGCCACACTCATTATCTGTAGTTAAACAACTGCATATTTTAGATTTTATTCCAGATACATTCAGTGTAATAAACCTTGTCCAGAATTAATGACCCTAATGCAAAAATTATTCATTACTAAAAGCTTGTAAGACCTTGAGATGCATTTTAAATGCAGTGGTCTTATGCATCTTTATCATACTGAACAATATATTTTGAATTAACGGCTGTGACGGTTCAGCATGTGTGGATCAGGTTTTGCCTACATTGTAGGGACTAAGTGTCCTCATAAGGATAGTAGAACCTGAAATCACCTGCATTGTGTGAACAAAGGGGATTTGCCCCCAAAACTGACACAATCTGACAAAGGCCCCATTTCCACCTTGTATTACGATGTGTCTCGGGAGATCCGATCACATGTGGTTAGGTGAGACACGGCACTGTTTACACCTAATTGTTTAAATGCATCTCCTGTGACCACTTGTGTTAAAATTTATAGGGGAGGGTCTCTGTTTCATGATGACATACATCAATCACCATGTCAGTGTGTTTTGGCATTATATTAAAGCACAACAAAGTCAGAAAAGAAAGCTAAAAAACAGTGCTGTTACTCCTAGATGTGGTTGAAATAATTTAATCTAAGCACAACATGTCAAGCAGAATTATCCATTATTTTAGTTGATTATCTGTATTAAAGGAGCTTCAGGTGTTCGCGCTTGTCATCTGTGTTGATATCGGACACACTAAAGAAGATCCGTGAAGCTCTTGTGATTGTGTATGTATCTGCTTTTTCAAATTTTCTGATCGGACTGTTATTTCCTTTTAAAGCCGCTCATAAACGGCAAAGTTTAAACTCTTGTTTTAAAGCAGTTGATTGACAAGTGAGGGGTGGAGTTCATTATGGCTGGGATGCATTCTGGATGGATTACTGTTTACACCTCAAATGCGATGTGGACACATGCGTTTTGGACCACATTCAGATGTGGTTTCTGTGATCTGATCACAAAACATTTTAGACCCCATTTAGACCTATATTTAGGGATGACCATATGTGATCGGATCACCAAAAATGCATCTTATTGCCTGGTGGAAATGGGGCCAAAACCACCTTTTGGGAACATCCTCATTCATTAATGAAAAAATAATGTTTTTGTTTTTTTCTTTTCTAGTGTTAGCTGCAACCTAGTCTCATAGAATGAATGTTACTAGAACTGATTTTTGCAAACTGAGTTTTATGTGCTGCTTCTACGTTTTGCTACAGATTGCTGGTGAAATGATCACTAGATGTGCTACAACAACTGTGCGCTTAATTCATTTTCACACAAATAATGGGTACTATGGCTGTTTATGACTTTATAGAAGCGTATTGTCACTCTATTAATCACACCCTGCTATGATATTATATCAAAACACTTTATTCTAATGTATAATTAGATTTTTTTTTAAGCTTGTATTACAGACCCACCTACATTTACACACTTATTCCAACTTGATTAGCTTGCTCGGTAGCTCACCTGAAAGAGTGTTGGGCTTTGATCTCTGAAAACCAAGCCTCGAACCCAGCTAAGGAGGCTTGGATTGAAAGTGAAACGAAAGTGCCATAAAAACAATATGATGTGGTTGCTTCAGTAAATGTGCTTTTAATGTCAAATTTTCTTTTAGAACACTATTGGTTAGGTTTAGGTGTTGATTCATGGTAAGGATGTCTGTTTTGTTCACCTCTCATTTATCTTTAGAACACTATTGGTTAGGTTTAGGTTAAAATTTTAGTTTAGGGGCGTACATTTTACTAATTTCACTTTACTATTTTCACCTTTAAAACTCTGTCTGATTACACCATAATTTCACTCACTTTTTGAGCCCCTGCTGGAAGGTTCCCTGGGAAACTGCAGCCAAATGTATATTGAAGTACATAATTTCGGTTTGCAAAAATGTTGCCATTGTCATTTAAATTTCATGATGTCAGGCTGGTTAGTATATACTGTAGATGAAGTTACTGTTTACAAACAAAGACTCAGCTCTGCCAGTTCTGTGTTCTTTTGGAGGCTGGGTGCTTCGCTATTGAGCTGAAAATGCCCAAAAAGTGCTGTTTGTGGGGTAGAAACCCCCCTTTTCCCAAACATTTTGGGCTTTTCTAAATTTTCATCAGGATCAGTGGATCAGGGCAAGTTCATAATTTGACGAAATGTATAATATTTCACAGATCACCTTCATTGTTATTGAATCTGCTTTAGTAAGACCCATTTGCTCCGCAGCTGCTGTTGTAACTTTTCTCGATTGCACACACTCCAATTGCAAATGGCTGCTTTTTAATTTCCAAAGTGCAAACCTGTGACAGATATGAGGCCAAATATGTTCTTATACCATGTTTGATGTAACGATACGACAGGACCCCATCTCCACCAGTGCTGCGCACAGGCTATACTGTTTCTGAAAGGATATGTGAATAAAAATAATGAACAATAAACAATATTTTGACTGCAATAAGTAAACCATCTGCTTTTGAAATTAGAAAATAGAATATGATGAAATCAAAGTGAAATACTATTATTTACTGTATGTGGACCAATAACTTAAGCAGTAAAGATACATTTTGCATGTCTCATGGTAGTTTTCATTTTTATATGCCACATTTATCAGGCTTTAGAAGTGTGTTAAGCATGCAAAGAGTGTAGTCATCAACCTGTTACATGTCCGACATAATCATACAGGCATATTAAACCAAGTTAAAACTTGTTTTGTAGATTGTTCAGAACTGCACCATAGATATCCATTTGTAATTAACTTGCATTAACATTAAAAAACATTATTACATTATATAATGATTATAAGATTATTAAAACTGCAGCACTGCCTGCACCCACCATTGAAATCTGCTGCTCAAAAGAATCGGGAAGCACGTTTGCCTGTGGTGTGATGGCAGGGTAATATCATCAATAGATACTATTATTTGCGGTAACACTTTACAGAAAAGTGTCATTTGTTAACATTAGATAGGACAAAGTATATCCACTATGAACTAACATGAACTAACAATGAAAAATTTATTAACTAACATTAACTAAGCTTAACAAATGCTGTAAAAATATGAATTGCTCATTGTTTGTTCATAGTACCTAATGCATTAACTAATGTTAACGAATGGAACCTTAAAGTGTTACCTTATAAGCTTTATACAAGAACAATTATATGGTATGTCTATGCTATATCCCAATTTAGAAAGTAAATGATTTTCTTTCTTTTTACATTATTATTAGAATTGTATAGTCCAATGTTGCACTTGAAGCTGTAGGTCTACGTGTTGAGCTTATACTCACCCATGATCCCTGTGTGCTGTTACGATCCAATACGATCCTTTAGGATTCTAATAGAATTTACATTGATCCAAAACTAAAAACTGATTCTGGATCTGCACACATTTAAACCTCTTGCATGAAACTCCACATCCCTTCCTCCCCTGCTTCATGCACTCACACCAGCATGTCAACCACTGGATGCTCCTGTCAAGCCTGGTTACCATAGTGACACTCACGCTGTATCTCCTAGGTAACACTTGCTCTCAGAACGGTAGCAGGCGTGGAGTTACAGCACGCCTCAAGAAGCTCTTCATGTGCTCGTCTGCAAAAAAGCCATCCTCCAGTACTCAAAGCAAGTCTTTCTTTCAAAACACTCTAAAAGAGTGCTATTGTTTATTTGTTTATTTTCAAAACCAAGTCTCTCTTAGTCTCCATCCTTTGTTCTTCTTTTACTTCTCTAAGCTGTTTCATGTTTTTGCCTCTATGCATTTCTCATTCTCTTTCTATCTCGGACTCTTCATTATTTTCAATGTATCCCGAGGACGTCTGTACTCAAGTGAAATAGCTGCTGAGTATAATACTGAATGCTATCAATCCATTCTACAATTGCCTTCTGCTTCAGTCCTCATCACATCTATTCTTTGAACAGTCTGTTTGGTAAAACAAGCATGAATTATTTGAATACCTCACAAAAGCTCCCAGCATACAATTGCACACATTTGGACACATTTTATATTAAAGCTGAAGTATGTATCTTTTTCAGGGTTAAAATACGTTCTCCTATCCCAGCTTAATATGCATAAACAACTATAAGTAAGCCATTTGGCTAATTTTCTCAAAAACTGTAAATACTGTGTCTCTGTGGCACTATAAAAATTCCTGTGTTTGTTTTGAGTGACACTTTTAGACCAACATTACTCAACCAATGGAGTTAGTTGGGGGCATGACTTTTTGTTCATTCGCTCAATGACAGATGAGGGGTGTATTCAGAAAAATGTTTTAAAAAACAATGTTCATTTTTTATTTATATACTTCAGCTTTAAGGGAACAACAAAAAATCCTAAATATCAATGTTTCATTGAATTCTGTAACTGGGGAGCTGATGATTAACTGTCATGGTAATAACTGATGAAATGCTCTTATGTTTTATTTTTCATGAATAAATTTTCATGATAAAAAGTTATTATGCATATGCATAAACAATGGCCCCAACAAGTATTTAATTAATATTATTGCATTAGATAACTTAATATCAAATCAAGTGGCATTTATTTTTAGGAAAAAGAACACAATACATGTTTCAAGCAAAACATTTTACAAAAATAATTTTGTTAGGTTTTAAATAAATAAATAAAATAATAAATATACTGTTATGTTCTTTTAATTAAAGGAATGTTCCAGGTTCAACACAAGTTAAGTTCAATCGACAGCATTTGTGACAATGTTGATTACCACAAAGATTTTCTTTAAAAAATGACAATTTTTGAAGAGTTTAAAGGCATAAATATGAAGCTTATCATTTTAGAAAAACACTTACATTAATTCTTCTGTTAAATCTCATGTATTATGTAAGCAGTAAATTTGTTTACTACTGTAGTTTTAGGGTTTGTTAACATTACATCTTCATGGCAAAGAAGTTGTAAAACTGGCAATAACTTTACACAGAAAAGGATAGTAAGTGATTTTATCACACTAAAATCATGTTAACACGCATATTGTTTACATATTTTTTGTGGCTATACTTTTAAAACAGTGACTATTTTAACGTTTATGGATTGGCCCCATTCACTTCCATTGTAAAAGCCTCACTGTAACCCAGATATCTGCTTTTTTTTTTGAAAGAAATGTAATCGTTCAAACCCCATTCAAAATGTTTTTTTGTGGTAATCAATATTTTGCCTCAAATTCTGTCGATTGAGCTTAACTTGTATTGAACACCAGAATATTTATTTAAGACAAAAGTGGCGCTACTGGTGGGCTTGGCTAGGCCTAGACCCATGCAGACTGATAGCTTGCCCACCCAGTCAGATCCATGAAAAGAATTGTTTTTATAATACATACTTTTATAATACATATGTTTTTACTTTTAAATGCTTGAACTATTATTTTAAATGTGATATGTTTTGTCATAAGTATCATTAGACCTATATCCTAATATTCATAACAGGCAATTCAGAACTGGTCTTCCATATGCTACGTCGTAACGCCAATAACGTTCAATTAATCGTGCCAATTGTGTCTGCGTTCTACCCAGGCTCACAGCTCCCTTGATGGTAATGCTCTGTAGCAACTCTAATTAGGGTTAACAACTATCTATTAAAAAAAAAAAAAAACCTGTCTTGACCAAGACTTGTGCAAAGAAAATGAGGAATCACAGGATCGTGAGTTGTCTGGAAATGAAGGTGAAACAGAAAGAGAAACAGCCTCAACATCCCAAGAATGCTGTGCTACTGTTAGTGGCAGTATGCATACCCTACCCCAGGAGCAACCCTCATCACCACCGGCTTCTGAAGATCTTAGCCATGGACCTTCGGATCTGTCAGGTGTAGAGGAAGCAGCGACTCAACCAATGCTGGTAACATTCCTGATTACTGTAATAGATGGAAAATCCTTCAATGGTAATTGATACCAAAAGCTAAAATGGATTGAATATAGTAAAGTAAGAGACGTGACTGTAAAGCTTGTAGACATTTCCCTGAGGTGCATACCGAGTTTACTTTCATAAAAGACAATTATAAAAATTGGAAACGCCTCCGACAGGCCAGCAACAAGCATGACTGTAGCAAGCCGTATGCAATTGCGCTTAGTAAGTTGGATGCTTACAAGGAAAGCCATGGAGTACAAAGCCACTGCGTTAAATCAACTACACGCTAAAGTTGTGTTGGACATCGTTACGTTGTGTGCTAAGCTGGACATTCCACTAAGAGGGCACAGGGAAATGGAAGACACACTCAATAAAGGGAATTTCTTGGAGCTATTTAAGTTCATGTCAAAATATGATCCAGCAATTGAAAATAGACTAAAGGAGCTTCCACAAAATGAGCCACCACATTCAAGACAAGCTTTGAGGCTGTAGCCTCACTGCTGCTTTGTAAAATAAAAACTGAACTGCATGAACAACCCACACATTATGCAATACTTGCAGAAGATCCATCCAGACATGAACTAGCTGCTTTATGTATCTGATTCATTCATCGAGGGGTAATTAAAGAACGAGCGATAGGCTTTGTTGAAACAGCAGAAATGTCTGCCCAAGGAATACCGCAGTGGATCCTCAAAGTTATTAAACCACTTGATTTGGATCCTTCTCTCTGTGTTGGTTCTGTTTGGATGGCGCATTGGTTATATCAGGGCACAGAGCAGGGGTTCAAATTCACCTGAATGTAACATTTCCGAAGGTATAAGTGTATGGGCTCTGCAATTCCCACTGGCTCAGTTTGGTGCTTTGTACTGCTGCCAAAGTGTCTGAGCATGTGAGTACTATTTTTGATACTGTAAATCATACACACAATTTCTTCACCGGGGCTCAAAGACACATGGAGCTCAAAATCAGGGTCTGTGCATAAAATCTTAGATTTGCTAGATGTCATACTGGAAGCCCTGGCTGTATACGCCAAATCAAGTGGTCAAACTTAAATAGATGCAGAACAGCTGTTACAGCAAATACAAACAAAGAAATTCCTGTTACATTTTGCAAACTTTACGAGAGAGGCGATTTTGCAACGAAGGGGTTGCAGAGTTCAACACTGTGTGACTGACCGTATCTCTTTGATTGAAACACTGAAATCTACTTATATGACTGTCCAGGATGATTCAAATGGTGACTTTGACCAAGTGCTCAGATTAAAAGAGGAGTTAATGCACAAGCATGACCTAGCCAACTGGGAGGTCACTTCTTCTTGTGCACGCAAGCTGCCAACTAAATTTCTTGAGCCTGTCATCAACACAACATTGGGGAAAACGTCCGCTGTCAAAAGTAATGAAGATTTAAGGGTAATGTGGAACTGTACAATTGAAAGGCATATAGTAGAGTTGAACTGTTGATTTAAAAATGATACCTATGGTGTTATGTGAGCTTCAGGTTCCTTCTTACTGTGATCCGCCACGTTTGGCATGAAAGAACTTTTGAAAGCCCCATGCGATGTGTATGGTATTGTAGTCTGTGATGCTGAATAAACAGTTTTCACCAAACACATCAGATGCTAAATTGATACAATCAATTTTGATACAATAAAAGAGAACATCATTTCTGCATACGCCAATGCTTTAAGACCAAAAGTATTTGGAAACTTTATGTTTGTCAAACATTAGTAGAACATGTCTATGTCCAATTTGATGAAATACACTTGCTCTGCACCTGAACTTGAGGGGAACTGACCAGTTGATTAATAACCATTGCAAAAAATGTTTTAGAAAAGTCGTTAATTTAAAAAAAAAAGTCTATTTTAATTTGTTTGTAGATACCACTTGGTTTGATATATTGATATTTTATACAATACCGTTCATACATTTTTTAATTTGTCTCAAGGGTCCAGATACATTTTGGGGCCATTGTACATGTTGCTTTAAAATGGTGCTGTTACAATGAATTTGTAATGATGCTATAATTACTCTGTCGTATTCAATCACTATATGCCCATGCAGAAGACTGGTTCCAAGATGTTAAAAGCTAAACTTTTGATGTTGGTATATGTCAGTTCTGCCTGTCTGAAATGGGTGATGAAACAACCCCTTTGGATCAGAGGGTCATATGTCAGCCATTTGTCTTCCATGCTTCACGTGTCACAGTAATCACTGTGCCTCGCGATAGCACAGTCAGTTCCTATTGATTAATGCTCAGAGACTATGCCTCCATTTCTGCCATCATTTTATTGACTTAGAGACTGATGTTGTTCAAGCATTAATTTTTAAATATGATTTAGCCTTTAGGAGTGTAAATTATGTGCAAATCTCAGGCACATCATACTGGATGCTAGACGAATTAAACTGATATATTTGAAGTAATGACCATCCAGTGAAGTATGCTTTCTTAGGGTTCAAATAGTATAAAAGCTGATAGAGCACCAGTTAATTTTTAGATGTAAAGATAATAAGGTTGAGACGGGGATGTTCCAGGCCTTTCAAGATGCATTGGATACATTCATCAAAGTGGGAGGTTGTTGAACAGGCTAGTGTTTGTATTTAGAAGTGTTATGAATTCACATGTTTCAGAACCTTGCGAGCCTAATACAGAATGGGACATGGAAGCTTGCTATTGCTATAATTTGGTGGACAGCTCTCTTTGTGTTGAAGAATTCCTGAAGTTTTATTTTTGGATTTTGCATGAATGTTCGAGAAGGAAATATTCCCAGTGCAACCAGAAGTAATTAATAGAGCACTAGTTCCTAAAGTATTATTTTTTTTCAATAGACAAATTGATTATTAACAAAAACTTTTTGTTTTTGCAACTATTAGCACCTAATAAATATGCAAAAAAAAAAAAATCTAGAGCGAATATTTTCCTTAAAATGTAAAAATTTAAACATTTGTAGAGGTGATTGTAATGCCAGTGGATTAGCTTTCAATACTGATCGGCTCCGAAGAACAAATCTGAATGAGTGGATGTAAGCCGTCTCTTTTATACCCGTATGTCCGCGGTGTGGCATGCAAATTCCACTCGCCAATTTTCATTGGCCTTTTCTCAAATTTCAGAGGTGATTGGGGCTCTGACCCTTAGTGTTACTACATCGACACAACATCGAGTGAGTGACAGATAGGGAAGCTAATCTTTCAACTCAAACAGGTTTCAATGTAAAAACATGATCTAGTTTCCAGATGTAGTTTTGTTGGTGTTTCTTCCAAAGAAAAACTCTGCTGTGCCATGTTGTTTTGTCACATTACATTGTACATTTAAAGTTTAACCCTTTCTTGAGTCTCCTGAACTGAGATAAGTCTGTTAAAATGGATTTAAATTATGCATTGTGTATAGAGAAGCCAAAATACAACATCCACACATGTGTGCACGGGGTCGCACAAGGTTAAAGACAGACCTACCTTGAGCTCCGAGATTGTTAATTGATGGGATATGCTTCTACTGAAGTTATCAGTCCATTTTTTTTAATTATGTTGAATTGTGGAATTTGTGGTTTATAACTAAACTACCTATGATCCTGCTGAAAAAAATCCACCACCACAAATAATCGAGTGCACCAACAGAGCTGTGCGGTGACTGCCCACTCCCAAGACAAACTGTGAATGACGCAATCGTGCTAGTCTCCCTACTATCTCAAAATGCTTATATTTGCATATATCTTAAAAACAAAACAAAAAAATGTAAATACTGTTTTACAACTTTAAATCAATAGTTTTTATTTTTTCCATCGATTTTAACTTGATAATGTCATTTGTACCCTGTTGAAATATATTAAGTAAATATACTGTACTTAACATACTGTACAAAAATCTTGATTATCTATGTTGTGGAAAGAAATATCGTCAAATTGGGCCGACGCTGAAAAGAAAGAGCAGAGCATTTGCAACAAGTGACATTACAGAGTTTTTACAGCATTTTGGTGCATATGTGTGAATAGCAGGTGTGCTAAATTTACCGGAAAAGGTAATCATTTACTGGTATATAATTGGTTTCATGAGTGAAAGTGTCTGTTGTTTACTGTTTTACCATTGTTTAGAGAACTATTTATTTATTTATTTAAAAGCAGAATCAGATACATTTTAGATTAAAGACCAGTTTTGATGACGCCGATACAAATCTAAAAGTGGGATCATAAGCCATGTTTTTTTGTCTTTGTCTACAGATAGTGTTGAAGATGAGCTGGAGCTTTCAGCTGTACGGCATCGACCAGAATGCCTGGAGCAGCTGGAGGCCCAAACACGCTTCTCTCGCAAAGAGCTTCAAATCCTTTACCGGGGCTTTAAGAACGTGAGCTAATGCTTCTAATTACGTGTTTGCTCTTATTCTTTTACTGTTATTATTAGTATTATTGTTTTTCTGGTTGGATTTTGGTTTGCTGTGTACAATGTCAAACTCTGCAGATGAGCTCATATCACACAACCTACAATAATCAGGTCAGAGAAAGATCTCTAGAGTGGCCCTGAGGCACACCTCTGGTGCACAATGTAATGAGACAACACAAAATTAACTCGACCCAAATTGTCAGGTGACAAAGCATGAGAGTGGAGCAAGGATCCTTTATTATCAGACTCACAGGAAAAGAAATCAGAAAGCTGTAATCCTTCCTTAAGACCACACACACATGCATACACACTGCTCTTAACTGACCTTCAATACAGCATTATCCCAATGGGCTCTTTCCTGTTTTGAAGAATTTTCACGCTGCTCTTCCATACAACAAAAGCATATAGTTACCTGGGGCTGCGAAGCTCCAAAAAGGATAAAATAGCCACGTGTCCACTATTAGGCCAATTGAGGGTGTGCTAGCGCGTGTCATGGCCAGTTGTGTTCCCACTGTCACTTCCTTATGCTTCATCATGCCTCCTTAGGAATTCCTCTGGGCTTCCTCGGGGCCAACGGCCAAGCATGTTTGGCCCGCTGATTACCATTGGGCCATAGAAGGCCAACTGGAGATTGAGGTGGGGTCAATGTCGAAGGCGGAGTTTCGCTGAGTCAGGTTAGAGGGTCAGCACCAAGATACTAATTTCCCAATTATTCATGTCTAGCTACCAGTTTACCTCAACAGATCAACAGAGGATGGGGAATCGTCAGTACTTGTCAGTAGACTAAATCAGGGCTCTTCTGAAAATTTGGGCAATGTCAGACCGATGTCGTCTGCCGAAACAAAGATGTGATTAAGTATATTGTTGACAAACTTGCCAAGTTGTGTATCCCTCGCACAATGGTACAGGTTAGAGAAAAATAAAAAATTGTGGACATGGTAAAATTTCATGTTTATTTTGTGGACTAGCCAGTCTCCAGAGTCTGATACCTCAGCTTGAGCTTCCCTCTTGCTTGTGAAATGGGTGGAGTGTGTGATTTTGGCACCAGGGCGGCATATTAAGGGCAAGTTTTAAGGCAACGTTTCAGGGCTATTAGCCCTATGGTGGGAATGCAGATTGATTTTGGTATTGGCCCCGGCTGACCAGTTGATAGCCCTGTCTCATATTGGCCTGTTGCACTTCAAAAGTAGTCAATACGACCAAAGTTTAAGTCATTATTCATTTAAAATATTGCCCTTCAATATTGCAGTCACACAATTACACACAATAACCGATAACTTTTTTTCCATTATTGACATCATCAGGCATTTAAATTATGTGCATGCGAGAATGAGATTTGACAGGGGAAGATTATAATTTAATTAAAATCTAAATGTTTGCCTGTTCCTCACACAATGTTATCATATTGATACTGAAGACTTACCGGTATATAAAAATATAGTGCTGGAGTCCTATGGAATACTTTTAAGGTGCTTTTCTTGTGTTTGACAGTGTCCATCCACATTCACTTTCATAGTTTGGAATAGTCAATGATGTCAAGGTTCTTTTTTTCTATTGTTATTCAAATGTATTCAAAAATATATAAAAAATGCAATTCACACATTTAATGCACCTCTTCTATGATGTTGTACATGTTTCCAGTTTCTGAGTTCAAAGTCATTTTGATATTTTTTTCTGGATGTGAAAGTAAAAAATGTCATGTGGTGTAACTGTCTCAAAGTAACATTAATTGTATTCAAGGTGCAAGGTGCTTTTACTCAATGGTTACACCACATGACATTTTTAAAGTCATTACATCTTTTTTTATGTATTACACCAACATGAACACAAAGATTACATTTATATGAACTTGACACTTGTGTTTTGAACTAGATTTTTTAAATATATTTATTTTTAACATTATTTGTCAATTACCCAGAAAAGAGCAGCTTGAACTGCCTAACTTTTCTTTTTGTGTTCCACAGAAGAACGTTAATGGATTTTTGTGTTAAGATGAAATATTTAAGAATTAGTGCACTCAAAATTGAAAACCTTAATTTACTCATGTTGTTTCAAACCTGTATGACTTTCTTCACTTCCACTTTGCTCTTCTACTTATTTTGTTTCCACCTATGAAAAGATAAAATATTTAAAAAGTAGCTTAAATTAAATTAGTAAAATCATCTGGTACATGTTTCCTCTGACCTGTTAGTCTCATGGTCTTCAGAGGTTGATAACTTGCTCTTTTTGATATCATGTTGGTCTTGCATTTACCCTGATCGCAAAGGAACAAATATAGAAAGTGGATGAATAATTGTCACTTGTGTCCATGAAATAGCCTATTAACAGTCTGAACCCAGCCATTAGAAACAATTTTCCCTATTTCCTTTCGTCCATTAAAATATTTTTTTCTGGATTCGGATCAAAGGACACCAGCATTAGCAAGAGAAAAGGATCCATGTTTTCACTTTCATTTGAATGTTTTTTATCGATTAGAAGAAAGAAAAAAAAAATATATATATATGTATATATATATATATATATATATATATATATATATATATATATACATACATACATTTAGAACTTGTCATCGTAATTTTATGTTGTACTTTTTTGTTGTTTTGTTGTAATAATGAACAGTGGTAGGGGTAGTGGTGGCTCAGCAGTTATGGCTCTGTGCTCTTTTGGGGGTTCAAACCCAAACACCGACAAGACACCACTGTTGGGCCCTTGAGCAAGGCCCTTGACCCTATCTGCTCCAAGGGTGCCATATCATGGCTGACCCTGCACTCTGACCCCAGCTTAGCTGGGATATGTGAAAAAAATGTCACTGTATATATGCAAAAAATGTATGTATAATGGTGACAATAGATCAATTATCAACATCGATTGAGAGCATTTTACCCTGTGGAAAAATAACAATGATTGTGTTTACCAATCTTTTCATAGATTCTGTTCAACAAACCAACAACATTGATTACAGTAGTTGGAGGCACTGTTTGGTTTTACAATGAAAAGAATGCAACATATTAAATCAATGAAGAATAATTAGCTCAGTTTGCATATTACAGATTTAATGAAAGGATATTTCATTTTGATAAAGGTTGATGATGATTCCTTTTTTTTAGGTTAATTACACTGTTCAAATGCTCACGATCTAAATTAAACTTGTTTCAGACTTTGTGCAAAAAAGCTGATTTAATAAGAATCCAATCTGCAACATATTCAAGTGTTACAGTGATGTTACCACAGGTTACATGGGTGAGGGTTTTTAAGCATAATGCAAAGCTGCTTTTAACAATAACAACAGTAATATGATAAAAAGCAACAATGTTAAATAATAAATGGTTACATTTATTATTAATAATAGTAATAATAATAATAATAATAATCAGTATAAACAATAATTTTTTAAGGTAAATAGTATTTAGCCTAAATATAGGCTAGTTATGATTACAAAGCAACATAACAACTTGCTTCATGAAAACTGACTGTGCTGTGGTAGATGTGCTTTTTTTTTGGTATTTATAATGGCTTTAAATGTGACATCCAATCCAAGAATCTTCCCTCTGTTCTGACTTTTTTATAGTGTTATTTAATTATTTGCTAAAATTAGTGGCAAACTTTAAACAAAACATGCCAGATAACCTGTCACTGATTGTCTGTGCACAATTTATTGAAAGATCATGGTTGAGTAAACTGAAAAAAAAATTTTTTAAATACTTAATTGCAGTCTGTGTATCTTAACAGTGTTAATGAACCTTAAGTTGCTCGCAGTGTCTTGATAACTTTGAGAAGATGTTTGGCAGTTGAAATAAGTGATGGGGTTGTGATGAGAGTGGTGTCTCTTAAAAGGTAATTACATGTGGTCTTTCTCACGCCGTGTGCACAAGAGACGGTGGAAGACAGCAACACAAAACAATCCCTTTTAATTAAACAGAGCTCACTGTAAGAACAGAGGACATACTCAGACACAGCCTTTTTATGTCAAAGATGTGACACGCTGGATCAGACAAAACAAAGTTTAGGCTGTTTCTTTCAAGTACTAGAGTCTGAGGTAATTGGAGTTACTGACTTGGTGCAATGGAAATATTTTGGACTATTTTTGTTGTTTTTTCATGTCGAGGATAAAGAAGGCTGGCTAAATCACCATTTAAATGTATCACCACGCAGATAATTACAACATATGATTTTGTAGCCTTTTCTTTTCTTTTTTTTATATCTAATACATCTTTTTCATTATAACTCATATCATCAGCATAATAATAAGAGTTAAATATTTAATTGAAAAATTGTGAATTTCAAAATGATTTGAGAATGTTCCAAAAATTATTGTGTGCTTTTTTCTGATTAACAATTTTTTATTGATTCACCTATTAAACACAGAAAACAAAACATACGCAGAATCAACAATTAATCCCCACTATTTCCCCTTCCCCTACCATCTCCGAGCACCACTCCTGAAAAGAGTTTGCTCCAGGCGACCTCCATCCCCTTAAAACTATCTGTCTGGTGATCATGACACTGGTTAGGACCCAAATCTTTAAAAAAAAAATCACCCCTCCCTCTGGGATTAATCACCCCTCCCAGAGTGCCTGCCACTTTAGGGGGGTGTATGCTACTCCCAAAAACAGTACAGAGCAGGTGGCGCAGCTGTAAATACCTAAAGAACTGAGATCTGTGAATCAAAAAATGTTGAACCATTTCATGGCAACATTTAAATAAATGTCCGAATTAAACAATCTGGACACTTTTGTCCAAATTTGAGTATAAATGCAAGATAACGGGGCATAACATAACTTCTCTGGATAGTTTGATAGAAAGGATTTGTAATAGCAAAATAGGGGCAATAACTTCCTGTTCAATACAAAAAAGGGAGGGGCTCTCTAAGGTGGAAGCAACCAATGAGCCAAATGTCTGAGACTGAACGCATAATAATAAAACAAAATCTTAGGTAGGCCTAGCAAATCTTTGTCAATCTGCCTATGCTGCTTACTGAAATGTAATCTGGGATGTTTACCATTCCAAATGCAAGACTTTGCTATGCTATCAAATTGCTTGAAATAAGAGAGGGGGACATCTATAGGGAGGTAGCAGGTATTTGAATTTTGGAATATAATTAATTTTAATAACATTAACCTTCCCAATCATTGATATAGATAATCATCATTCTGGGTGTCTATAAAATAACTTAATCCATCCAATAAACATATTCCCAAACCCATACATTTCCAAAATCTTAACAAGATAATCCCATTCTACCATATCAAGCGCTGTTTCAGCGTCAAGTGAGGTGGCAGGTGACTGGAGTCTGATCATTCACCATTGACCACATGATACTGATGAAATGGCAAATGTTATCAGAAGAGATAAGGCCATGAATAAACCCCACATGATCTATATGTATAAGAGATGTCATAAATTTGGTTAGCCAACATTTTTGACAATATTTTAATGTCTAGCTGGATCAGGAAAATTGGATGGTAACACTTACACTCGCTTGGATCTTTGTCCTTTTTAAGAACAGACCAATCCGGGCTTGCATCCTGGTTGACAGAAGCTTTACATTCTTTAATGATTCCGTATAAACTTCTAGCAAATCTGAAGCCAGTTCTGTAGCATAAGATCTAATTAAACTTGCCTATAGGCAAGGCCTTAATTATCTCGCCAAGCTCCTCCAAGGATATCTCAGAATCTAGAGAATGTTTTTCCTCATTTATCAGTTTATGGAGTTCTAATGGTTCCACAAAGTTTCTAATATCTTCATCAGTAGACGAAGATGTGGCTCTATTGAGATCAAGATAGAATTCTTTAAAAGCATTATTAATATCAATGGCTGAATATAAAATATCACCACCAGCAGATTTCAGTGAGGGAATGGTAGAAAAAGACTCTCTCTGCATTATATCTAGCCAAAACTCCACCTTCCATGACAAAATAGTATTATATCTGTATTTCAACCAGGTCAATTCTCTGAGGCCATCAGATATCATCAGATATCAACCCATTCACATTCCACGTGGAGAGAGACTATCCACTCATACTATTATTTGACATTTTGACATATTAGAAAAAATAGATTGTGTCAAAAATGTAATTATAAAGACCACGTTCCACATTAATGCGACAATCAAATTCCAAACCTCCCCCCAAACCAAAAAAAAAAAAAAACAGAAAAAAGAAAAACTTGCGCATTAACCCCGCGTACCACAACTCCAACCGCCATCCATCCCTCTATACTCAAACAGTCCATGTACGCCTATGAGATCCCCGAGACACCTTTGCCGTTGAATTGCTCAAGTCCGGTGTTTCTATACAAATTTTATAAGACAGAATTAGACAAGAAAAGATATTCTATTAAACAAACTCCAGCCAATAGGCGGGACAATCACAAAGAACGTGATTGAGGCATCAACTGAGATAAAATACACAAACCTCAGCTTTAATTTGTCGGAGAAAGCAAGATACTGTAAATACAGTCAACACTCATAACATAATGCCTCCAACTGAACAACAGATTTTTTTAGGTCCTAAAACTTTCTGTCTGTAGTAGTTATTTTATACCAGCTCAGCTGAGATGTGAAATAATGTTGGCTTACTGCACTCTGATGTAATGCACAGAGGGAGGTCAAGCCTTGATATTTTGAATGTGTATGCCAGTTTTTACTGTGTTCTCTCTATACAGTAGTGAATTAAGCTTTAAATCTTTTAAAAGCATGGCAGCAAACTCAAACTATTTTCTAAAAGTGTAACTGACAGTTTTTTCCCCTGAAGATTTTAATAGTGATATCTAAGAATCAAATCTCTCCAGTCCTGTACTGTGCTTGTAACAAAAACTGCTACTAGGCACGATTTGCCCAACTCAGAAAAGCAGCTCACTGCACTGCAGCCCTGCTCAATACACAGCCAAGGGAATACTGTAATAATATTTCTTATGTTACTCTGAACACCAGAGGCTGATTTTTGATTATTTGGTTTCTGTGTTATTCAATTCCTCAGAGTTTTGCTATATACTGTTAAATGCAACCACTTTATAAAAGTTAATTAATTTTCCCTTTAGATTGACTCTTCAACAGGTCCGGTCCATACCTTAGAATGTATTCTCCTTAGCGTAATTGTGTTACATTTTCTTTAAAGAAAACTATGACTTTCTTTCTACTGTGAGACACAATTTTTTTTTTTCAATTAATGTTTATGCTGCTCTTTTCCTTACAATGAAAGCATAAGCAGGGGCTCGCAATGAATAATGTTTTACATTTTGGTCTGTTTCTCATATAACTTTTGTGCAACTCTTTTGTGTTCCATAAAAATAATAATAATAGTAATAATAATTCTGTTAGACAATGGAGAATTATCATTTTGGGGTGTATTGTTCTTTTTAAAATTCACTTCTAGGGAGTTTAGTTCCTTCTTACTCAATAGTGGATTGCCTAGAATTTATTAAAAAAAAAAAGCTGCTCTCTGTTTGAATTTTTTGTATAACTTTACAATAAGGTTCCATTTGGATGGAGGTAATGAACCCAAATGATGGGACTTTCATTGTAGGTGACAGCAGATGAACAGTTCAAGCATGAACAGAAATAGATTATCTTCAATACAATGGTAGAACAGATCAGAGCACTGGAAAAACAAACACTCAGATGTATAGAATAACGCATAGACGAGGATCTTGAGTTGATCATCTTTGATGAGAAGAGGAAGAGCATCACAGTCTTTGCAGTACTTGTTGAGACTAGACACTGAAGGTGAGCAAGATGTGGGTATATGGAGTCTTTGGAGTGATTGCCTAGTTGATTGTATACTGGTGTGTTTAATAAATATTCTGGTGAGAGGGAGCAGAGAGTGGAATTAGGCTGAGAGTCTGATGGAGGCGTGGCAGAGAGGTCCGGAGCCCCCGACGCCAATGTCAACCATGTCCATGGGGTGCAGGACTGTCAGGATGCTTGTCGTGGAAGGCGGTGAGCAGAGACTGGTCCAGAATGTTGTCCTGAGGCACCCAGGATATTTCTTCAGAGCCATACCCCTCCCAGTCAACCAGGCACTGGACAAAATCACTCTGGTCCCAGGAGTCCAGGATGGCCCGAACAGCGTACACCGGACCTTCCTCCAGGAATGGCGGAGAGAGATCACCATCCTCATCAGACTCTACAGAGGAACGTAAGGTATGTAATGTTTGAGGAATGACATATGGAAGCAGGAGTAATACGATATTGAAGAAGCAGTTGGAGCCGGTATGTGACTGGATTTATCTGTTGTGTAATAGAGAAGGAACCGATATAGCGGGACTTAACTTTCTGCATGGAAGGCGGAGTCGGATGTCTCTGGTGGAGAGACCTACTTTCTGACCAGGTTGGTATTTTGGAGTGTCAGAACGACCGATGTCTGCATGGCTCTTCTGCTGATGGGTGGCTCTTTGCAGGTTGATGTGAGCCCTGTTCCAAAGCCTTTCATGGAACCAGAGGTCCACAGTGGGGATGACCGGACACTCTGGAATAGAGTTATATCTGTAAATGGCCGTCAGAGGCAGTTATAGGCATATTCGGCCCAAGATAAGTAGCGGTTCCAGTCAGCAGGAAGTTCTCAGGAAGCAGCCAATCTCCTGAATCTTTCACTATATTTGCCCATTCGACTGGGGATGGTAATGAGAGGGGAGACTGACAGATGATCATCTTTGCCCTATGAGAGAACACTTCAGAAGAGCAACGCAGAAGTCCTTGTTGAGACTGGACACTGAAGGTAAGCAAGAGTTGGGTAGTCATAAAATCGAATCCATGGCACCTAAATTGCTGAAGGAGATTTCTCTCCGGTGACTGCTTAATATCAAACTAGGGTTTGTAATGGCAGAGCAGACCAATAAAGAAAACCCTTCTTTGTTCCACAAACTTAAACCCTCTGTAAGAAAAAAAAAAAAAACCTTGTGACCATATCAAGAAACGTAGACTCATGAAGACAGTCCCAAGGCCCAAAATCAACATAGACCTAACACAGTGACATTTGATCCTCCCCCGGGACACCTCCTCTCCACATCTGCACATTCCAAAGACATTAGCTCAGCAGAGACCGCATTGACCCACAATGTATACAAAACTTAGCCTTGCTAGATTTTCCTGAAAATGACTTTATGTCCTGTGATCACTTTTATCACAAATTAATGAATATTGCCTGATGTACCTTTTAAAATATTTGTAGTGATTTGTAATCACTTATAACTGACAAATCAATGATCATAATCTTTAATCTTGTATGATTCATATCATTCTACTAAGAATGGTAACTATTAAAGGCTTAGCCTGATAACATACCCCGACAATCAGGTTTCTCATAACGTGTCATTTATTATCCATGTTGTAATACCAATGAATTAACCAGTATGATTTGTAGCCAGGGATTTTAATGTTTTGTTACTTGTGTAATATTCAAGAAAGCATGTCACATTTAGTGTGTAAATGCTTGCTTGTTTACGGAGAGAATGTTGATGACAACAAATGTCATGTCTCTTGCACCGTTTTCAAGATATAAACGTTCATGATTAAACATGCTTTATTTTGAGTGGGAGTTGAAAGAATCCTCAACATAAAGAATTGTAAATCAACTTTGAAAAGGACAGACCCATCAACCATGTGACTCTGATTGTCTCAGGACACCTTTGGGGTGTGGCCAATTTCAGTTCAAAACTTGACTACCAAGGAAGAACTGTCTCTTGAACATGCTCTTAGAACTCTCTCTTGGAATCGTTGCTTGGTCTCCTCTCTTCGGCTCTCTTTCTTCTTCCTAATCTTCCATGCCATGTAGAGTCCAAGGAAAACTCGGGACACAAAAGTCCAGAGGAAACCTCTCACTCTCTGCTCTATGGTTCACACACCCACTTTGCAGAAGGCCTCGCTTCAAAGATCACTCTATCAGCCATCCATCGACACAACAGATATCCTGATCTAACAGAGGTCCAAAACATAGACGGAACAAACTTTCTTCAAATAATGCAAGGAAACGCAATGGCAGGCAAGTACATCTCCAGACTTTGGCTCAAAGTGCTGGTGTATTAGTTAAATAATTTGGGTAATCCGATTGCAAATCGATTTAGACTCAAAGAAGGATAAATGGTTCTTGAGGCATTGTCAACAGACTCCATAAAGTGGGCTTACAGGTGTAAGCCCAGGTGGCTTACACCTGTAAGGGTAAGCCACCTGCTGTTTCTGAAGCTGGTCATATAATGTGGATGATTCGGTTTTCTTGGAAGAGTGACTTCTGACCAAAGAAAAAAACTGAAATATCCAATCAATTTTCAGCTATTGCCTCACTTGAAATAGTTAAATGCACATTTCAGCAATTGGCAGACAATTTGCGATACAAGCAACAGCACATGCAGCACTACATATGGCATAAAAAGGGCACCGCATACCAACATGAATACATCATCCCAACGGAGAAGTTTGGTGGAGGGAGCATCATGATTTGGGGCTGTTTTGCTGCTTTGGGGCCTGTATTGTTTGCCATCATCAGGGAAAATATTTCCCAAGTGTATCAAGATATCAAACAGATTCATTTTTAGGGTGGCTGTGTGCTTGCTGAAGCCTTTTAGAAGTTGAGTGATGCAGTAGGACATTGACCATAAATATCAAAGTAAATCCACTACAGAGTGTCTTTAAAAAAATAAAATCCATCTTTTGTTGTGGCCCAGTAAGAGCCCAGCTCTTAACCCAATAGAGATGCTGTGGAATTACCTCAAGAGTGCTCTTCACACCAGACATCCTAAGAATATATCTGAGCTAAAGCAGTTCTGTTAGGAAGAATTGTCCAAAATTTCTTCTGAATGTTGTGCAGGTCTCATCCACAGCTACCGGAAAAGCTTGGTTGGGGTTATTGCTGACACAGCAATACTGTGAATGTTTAAAGGGATGTGTTCAATAAAGATATTCAAAATTATAATTGTTTGTATGTTGTTACTTGTTAGTTTAAGCACAGTGTGTTTGTCTATACTTGTGATTTTGATAAAGATGACACATCACATTTTATGACCAATTGATGCAGAAAAACAGCTAATTCCAAAGTTTTCACATACATTTTCTTGCAACTATATGTGTTTTTTTTTTTGTTTGTTTGTTTTTTTCATTCCAAAAGTGTGGTCCAAAACTTTCAATGTCTGAAAAGGGCATGAAGGCATCATAAAAGTTTAAGAGATGGATTAAACCACTCAAATCATGTGGATTACCTTAATGTTGAACTTTAAAATGTTGAACCCCATTGACTTGCATTGTACAGAAAAAAAGACTGTATACATCCTTCAAAAAAAGCTTTGTTCCACTGAAGAACACTGTTATACAATATTGAGATGGCATTAGAGTGACTACTGTATATGATGAGAGTATCATCATTTTCAGGTGAACTATTCCTTTAAGCCCTTTGTGTTTATCATTGCAGGAGTGCAAAAATCCTTGATTGAATTTTTATATTTATATATTTAATTATGGTATAGATCTAAGGAGCCTCAAAATAATGCAACTTTAAAGTGTGTAAATCATAAGACAACAAGGATACAAGCTATAGGTAGAAAAATACATTTAAGAAAAGTGATGATGCTCAAAGAAAGGACAATTAAGCATAAACCTGACCCTCAGATTTGATTATCTTTTGTGTATGGGATGCTTTGTATTGATCATGAAAATGCACAGATTATGTCTACAGAAATGACACCTCTGTAACTCACTTTAAATTGGAACAGACTAAATCAATACATCTCCTCAAATTGAATATGAAAACTATTCTGCTCGTTGTCTCATCTGTTTCTCCTAAAAAAGCTGAATGTTATAAAGACTTCAGAATCCAGTTCTGTGCTTTCCATATAGTAAAGTTTGGGAGTCAGCATTTATTTATTACAAGCATATGAATAAGGGCAATATACAGTATGTTAGTTTGGTACATTCTAATATTTGAAATAAGAAATAAGTGTCATCTTTCTGGAGACAAACATATTTAGCGTTTAGCACTTTCATATCTGTCAACAAGTGAGATTATTGTTAAAAATGTGATTTCTGGTTTATCTTATGTAGAGGAGGGCAAATAAACAATGCTGTTACTGGCTAATGTTCATAAAATACGAGTCTTATAAAGTTCAGTCTGTAACAGCCAGTTATTGGTTTGCAACATTTGAATAATAACAGTACTCTTATGTGCATCTGTAAAATTTGCTGCAATCTCTGTAAATACAATTTGAGAATAACTAAATACATTTGTTTATTTGTACATTTATTTTCAACAAACTCGACAAGCATCTTCTAACTGCCATTGAGAATTTCAGCAACACCCTTAACAAGAATAACAAGGCAAATGGATTGCAAATGTTCTGAAAAAACAACCAATCCCTCATGATATATGCGTGAACAGTGCATTCTCTTGAAATAATGATTTCTGAGGAGCCGCTCATAAACATATGCTTATTTTTTTACTAAACCACAAAACTGAGGCCAATACATCACTCAAGCATGACAGTTTAAATCATCAGTTGGTTATCTTGAGCAGATAGATCAGAGTTTCAGAGCAGCTTTATTTTTAAAAAAAATAATAATTTATAATTTTTTTGTTGTTGTTTGTGCTGGTCATTATTATACACTATTATACACTCGCCAGCCATTATATTAGATATATCTGTACATCTACTTATTTATGTGATTATCTAATCAGACAGATGTGGCAACAGTGTTATGTATAAAATTGTGCAGATATGCGTCTGGCGCTTCAGTTAATGGTTACATCAACCATCAAAATAGGGGAAAAATGCCTCTTACTGGTTGTTTTTTGTTTTCACATCATTCTCTATACACTCTAGAGATGTTTGTGTGTGAAAATCCCAGGAGATCAGCAGTTACAGAAATACTCAAACCAACCCGTCTGGCACCAACAATCATGCCACGGTCTAAATCATCGAGATCCCATTTTTTCCCCATTCTGATGGTTGCTGTGAACATTAACTGAAGCTCCTAACCCATATCTGTGTGATTTTATACATTACACTGTTGCCACACGATTGGTTGATTAGATAATAAGTTGATGTACAGATGTACCTTATAAAGTGGTGGGTGAGTGTATATCACCTAAATATTCAAGAATGAAGCTTGTGCATATCTCGCTTTTTATTAGTGGAACAATAAGCAAACATGATGCTCTAGAATACTTAATTTTGGTTGGTCAATCACAGCATTCTGTGGTCAAATGTTTGTGTAACAGCTGAAAAACTACGTATTTGATTATAGCACCAGGCAACTGATTTTCTAAATAGCTGTGATAGTTTCATGTCCCTTGCATCATTCCACAGTCTCTATTTTCTCACATTATAACTATAACATTCAACTCAAATCAATATTTCATGTCCATTTGTTTACTAATTTGGTAGCCAAGTAGTAAGAAGGATAATACAGTCAGAAGGTCATTATAGCAAAATAAACTCCTTCCGGATTATACAACACGTGATCAACCTGTTTATAATTTTGTAATAATACATTTTATTAATTTACTTACTGTAAAATTTTCCTTTTGTTTAATACTGACCAAATCATATTTGAAGTGGTCTGCTCCCCATTTGAATAAGCAATGATACTACAGTGAAGAATGGTTAACTTACAACATTGGGGAAATGAACAAAGCCTGAAAACAGGTTTCCTCAGATTCTCCCAGTGTTCATTCATTTGGAATGAAGGACCATTTGTACCATTGGAGTTCATGATATTCTTTAACATTAGCATTCAATACAGTAAATGTACTGCTGCAGTATACATTTGGGTGTTACTCATGATGCACATTTCTGTCTATCAAAATGTGGAAATGGACACAAGAAAATGTAGTCTTTGCACAGTCATTATGTCTATTCCTTTTATGTCTATAGATGTGCACATAATGGTACTTTTGGTGAAATGACTCAATTTTATCATATACAACACTGACAATAAAACACCTTTATTTGTGTTTTCAGGAGTGCCCTAGTGGTGTGGTCAATGAAGATACATTTAAGGATATTTACAATAAGTTCTTCCCACAGGGAGGTATGTATATTTGCAATCATATATTCTCTATTACTGTGACATTAAATGTTTTCCAAAGTCTAATAGGAGGTTGACCAATTGAAAGAACTAGTCCCCACGTAAGTTGCACATTCATTTTAATGAGCATTAAATCTCTTAAACTCCCATCCTCCACAATATTAATCTACAGTTGGACAGTGGCTATCTGCTTTCCTACATTAATCATGAAGCCACGTTCATGATTCTTGTCAGGGTGCCACAGCCAAGCACCACTTTGAACTCCACATGAAAAGAGCTTGCATTAAAATGTATCATTCTGCATTTTGGTGATAGTAAAGACTTGACGTGCCTTATATAGGCTAAAAAAATAAATCCCATCTGGGCTTGTTTTTGTACATTAAATAGTGTTAAGAAGTTCTTTCTCCATCATTTTATCATGGAAGCGGTGTTGTGTGTGTATTTACTGAGATAACCTCTATCATAGGATAGGGTTACGATCATCTAGCACGTTAAGACAGTACTGCCCATATAATGTCTATGGGACCACCGTGTTATGCTATTTTATGCTATTGCTTGTAGGCTCTCCTTGGTAAAAGGGATGTGGTGTGAAGTGTGCAGTGTGCAGTGTAGTGATGTGTAATAAACAAGTGTTTATGCTGGTTTATGTTGTATTAACGTTAAATGCGTTAATCGTGATTAAGAAAAATTAAGTTAAACTTTTTTAATTTATTGCATGTGATAATGCATTAATTCTAACAGCTCTAGTTTTAAAATGACCATGCTGAGCAATATGCAAAAATTAATCTTATTCATGTAAATTATACATGAAGAAGATGAATAGGAACATTTTCAATTTTGTTAAATCATAAACAACAGCAGAAGTGTGATTTACCAGCTTAACACATGGACTGGGCCAATACTGTATGAATATTCGCCATATTACTATGATAAAAATTAGTTTGCACCAAAATGACGCAGAATTTAATTGGGCAGACTCAGATTGTGTCACAACCCATCAAATGAGAACCACTACTCTTGTAGCCTACAATTTACTCTGAAGTTGTACAACCATATAGTGGTGAATCTTTCACATTTAGAAAGGCTGTCGATGTGTATGCAGGATAGTGAGAAAAAAGCAGTGAGGTTTGTAGAGAGTGCCATCACTAAAAAAACGAGAAATGCTTCATATGCCCTATTCCCTGCAGTGAGAAACTTAGGGTCTGTTTATGAAAGACCACGTGTAAATGCCCTCCAGGGTCAACCTGGTCTCATAGAATCATGTTAATATACCTACATTTTTGCAAAATTATTTTTACATGGATCGTTGTACGTATCACAGCTGTAACCTGTAATAAACATAATAGGCACTACGACAACAACTTTTATTTACTTTCACACAAATCACAAGTAAAACAGCAGATTATCAGTTGATAAACACATACTTTTCAACCTGTTCCTCACGCAAAGCTATCTTACAACAACTTTTACAGTAGTGCATGACTTGAAAAGCTATACATTTTAACATTTGCATTAAATAACAAACTACATTTACAAGCTTTTTTGAGCATGATCAAATCAAGTTAGCTCAACTGATGCAATGCATAGGACTGCGGTATGAGTCCTAAAGAGCATGCGAGTCGACATGTGCGCTGAAAGTGTCATGGAAGCACCACGACATGACATGGTTGCTTCAGAAATTGCGTTTCTCATCTCACATTTGCTTTTTATGACACTTTCGGTTAGGTTTTAGGTTAAGGGTAGGGAGGTAAGTTGTGTTGATTTAAAACTTGTTAGAGTATAAACCTTAAAAACCTCATCTGTTTAGGAGAATTTTTAATTCACTTTTAGCACCAAAGAGTGGGCATTTCACCTCAGAACTGCTACAATACTTGTAAAGGACTATGTACTGTCCTTTTGCAAAAACTAGACCTCTAGACTACTCAAGTTTAATTAAATCCTAAAAGTCGTCAAACTTGTGCAGCACACATAGAAAAGGAAGTGACTGTTCCTACACTATATCCAAATGGAAGTCTCACCATGGAAATGGCTATTGTGGTGATTTATGACTTTTGGTACTTTACATTCTAAGTAGTAGTTTAATAATTATGGGATCGAGGTTCTCTATCTTTTGTCTGGGTTTACAGCAAATGACAAATGACAAATCTATCTCACATGGCCTTATTTATTATAACACATTCACATATGCACACACAATCTTTTTATTATTTATAGTATTATGAATGCTAGCTTATGATCTCCTTTATTGTTGAACAGGGAAAAGAAATGAGCCAGGCCTAAATTGAGGTAATGGCGTTGCTGTGATTGATGAAGCTGGGCTGTTTTCCTGTTTATTTTTCAGATGCTTCAACATATGCGCATTTTCTGTTTAATGCATTCGATACAGACCACAATGGCTCTGTCAGTTTTGAGGTAAGTAAACCAATGCAGCATTCTGCATAATGGTAATCTTTCCCACATGCATGCCAATAACATTTAAGAAAATCTTGTCTATTTTGTGAACTACTTTTGCGAATTGCAGTTTCATTTTGATTCTAGTATATTTGCATGTAATAAACACAGCTGGAGTGCCTACAGGAATAAATGGTTTGTTTGAGTTGACTGTTATTGCATTAGTGTCTGTATTGACAATGCAGTATATTGTGCCATTTGTATTTCAAAGAGGCTTTATAAAACATTTTAACCAACACCGAACAATCAATTTGCACACATTAATGATTTCAGTTAATTCTATTTATAAACACGTAAACAAACATTGCTTGTCCCAAGCAATACAATAATTAAACAAACAAAAAAAATCTTGTTTAATTACAAAGTTTGACTTGTCTTGTCGCAATTTAGCTCGAGCTAAGGACTATTTAGCCAGATCTGGTGATTAAAAATCTTGAGTGCTCATGTGGGAAGAACAGCCTGAAATAATGTTCTCATCATTTGTAAAAATAGCTATGTGTTATAATGTTGGCTTAATAGCACAGAGCACTGGTATTAAAATGAATGGTAGGAATTGGAGTGCCCAGTATGGCATATGTAGAAAAGGAAGCTGCACCTTAAAGGTAAAAGAGCTAATCACATTTTGGGTACGGACATTGTCTGTCAGTCAACTTGAGAATGTGCATGCTCATTAGCTGTACCAGCCTGAAAAATAGCGTTTTTGTTTGTTTTTTGCGTGATCAGTGCTAAAGATGCACAAATTTTGAAAGCATTGTTGTCAGATTTCACTGCTGATAGGAAATATGATCTTTGATCAAAATCTTGACCAACGGTTTTGGAGATTTAGATATTTTCCCATTTAAGTAGATGGGAGCTGTACTTTTATGCCGCTTGTATCCATAGATAATAGCTGCCCGGGAGCGTTCCAAATAGGGCTGCCAAGGGACTGACTTGTCTTGAAAAAGCACTATGTTTTTGAGTTTTTTTATAAATCCCTAAACCAAGACCGAAATTTCTAACACTAACTCCTCCCAAAGTTTTCAGGCAACAACTTGGTACTCCTATGTCTTTTCTAACTAATCAGACTTACGGTTTGCACACAGTGAACGATTAAAAATGGGAAAACTCCCATAGACTTACACTGACTGAATGTTCAAACAGGCCAACGGAATGCTCGTTAATTCAGACTTTGTCCACATTAATCTGGATACATTCAAAAATGCATAATTGTCTCTACATTTTGTCCTTCCATCCACACCAAGATGGTGCTTTTGTACAGCTAAAAACTGGGCTTTTCGAAAATGCTCTCCTAAGTGGACAAATTTGAAAACGCCATATTTGCATTGTAGTGTGGACTGGGAAAACTGAGATATTTGAAAACAATTACGTATTTGTTGTCATGTGATACATTCAACCCAAAACAATCAAGGTCCATGTTGTAGCTGTGTTGTTGTACCTGCTGTCCACTTTGATAGCATTGTTAAAGATACATGTTACTCTGTACAACCCTAAAATTGCATTTCTTCAAAGGCAATGGGAAGTTTACCCTGGAATGCTGTCCAGTGGCAGAACACAAGGACAAATGCGTTTCAGGGCCACGCTTTATGTGTTTTTTTTTGTTTGTTTTTTTTCACATGCACAGTAAAGGGGACTTAAGTGTTTTCAGAGTTTCAGTGTGGATGAGCAACTCTTGGAAAATGTCAGTGTAGAGCAGATGTTTTCAATTGGTGAGGCGCAGAGAGCATTAAAGTACGGACAGGAAAATCCTGGAAATGCCATGGAATTTAGAAATTGTGTTTTCCAGGCCTGGAAAAGTGATGGAAAATCAAGATAACACTGAATGTTTTGGAAAAGTCATGGAATTTTCTAAAAAATATTTTCAGCAGTACAAGTGTGCTAATAATAGAGCAACGTGAATAAGCGCTACTCAGACCCCGCGCGTAGCAGCAGTATGCAAAATGCATTGCTGCATAAACTGAGTAGTTTGTGAATATGCGTAGCGCCACGTGGTGTCGCATTTGGCACCTCATTAACACTAGACAGGTTCGCTCACGATTGCATATGGATAGTGTACAAGGAATTAGTACATGTCATATTTACATTATTGTTTGAATATATTAAGTCTTTAAATGTTTGTATGTTATAACTTGCCATGTTAATTAAGCTTATGGGGATGTTTGCTTGTGAGTCTGAGCAGTGTTATTATTCACTTCTTGATGAGCAATCATTAAAAGTCACAGTATCACATACATTCTCCTGTTTTTAATGGAAAACATGAGAGAAGACCTGCGCTTGTTGTCACTGATGTCCCATGATCTTTCTGTCAAGAGTCGCATCAGTGTACCGGAACCCTGATAATGGTTCACGTCTGTACACATCTGTCCTGCTAACTTGCGTGTTAAAGTGCGTGTTGCAAAATGGATCGCTTTGTATTGACTGAGTTTCCCCACCTCTCTCAAAAGGCTATGAAAGTCCTCATCCACTTATGTGAGTGTGGGTTTTCTGCTTTGACCCTGCTTAACATAGGCCTATATGGAAGTGATTTTTACGCATTTGATACTGTGACAAAACAGCGCTGTCCATATTGCTGATGTTGTTTGATGTTGATGCTTTCAAAGTTGAATTGGCTTAAGTAGCCTAAAATCTCAAAAATAGCTTATATTCAGTTGATATGACATTAGTAGCCTGTGGCTGTTAATGAACATGTTTCCAGTTTAGTTATTTGATCGTCAAGGGTTACCTGTTCAGTGATCAGAATGTCTGATTTTGTTGGCTCTTTGGTTATAGGGCTGTTGAGAATACTTTTAGTTTTTTGACTGTGGAGGATTCTGTTCAGAAGGCTGATTTTAACAGTTTCCCAATTGCTTGAATATGGTAAAAATGTGTACCTATATGTCTAAGTATATGTTCACAATATAATTAAAAAATAGTCTTTAAAAAGACAAACGTGTTTGAAATGTTTTGAAAAAACTATAACTTATTTAAAAATGAAACAGAATTAAAAATGTAATATTGATAGCTAAATTAAAAAGTTTATCTTAATAAAAAAAAAAAAATGGGGGGGGAGGAGGGGGGGGGGGGGGGCATGGCTGTCTTCAAGTTCTCTAGAGGGAGGCTCACTTTAACCCAATTTGAAAACCCCTGGTGTAGAGGAAGAGTATTTCGAAATGGCACTTTCAAATGTATCCAGATTAATGTGGATGTAGTCTTAAACTCAACTTCAAAAAAAATTCCAATTAAATCAACAAAGAGAAAGAAAGAGACCAATTTAAAGCAGATTAAAGGTAATCTGCTTTAAGTTGGTCTCTTTCTTTCTCTTTCTCTCTCTCTCCCTCTCTCTCAGTCATCTATCTAGCTGTCATCTGTCTGTCTGTCTGTCTGTCGGTTTATTGTGTCCTGGCCATAAAATACATATTAATGTAACATCAAAGCTTTACTGAAGACCTTCATGTTGTGCATTTTTATTTATTTATTTTTTATTTTTTTATGAACGAACAATATTCTGTTTGCTTTCACTTATATCTCCATGTTCTGTCTTTCACTGTTTTACAGGATTTCGTAATGGGTCTTTCCATTCTGTTACGCGGCACTGTTCAGGAGAAGCTTAACTGGGCATTTAACCTTTATGATATTAATAAAGATGGATATATAACAAAAGAGGTAATATATAAATACAATCATTCATATAGAAGAATTTCGGATAAAACAATAGCATTTTTACATGGCTGTCAGGAATGTTTGGTCATTCGTGTCATTCTGCGATCAAATATTTGTGTTTAATCACTGCAAATGTGTATAATTCACTGGTGTCCCATGTGCTAGTTTCATGTCTCTCATATCACTCCACAGCCTCTTTTATTTTTCATCTAATGAAATTATTTAAGCTCAAACCAACTTTTTATGTCCATACTGTATATTTATTTATTTGTTAAGTAGTCGTGGATAATGGGGATAAAGTGGGATAGTGTCATGTCTGATGGTCATTATTGCAAAATAAAAACACAGTGATTTAAAACTCTTCTGCTTCTTGTCGGGGTCTTGATAACCCTTTTTATTTTGTTTTATTTTGCAATAATAACTATCTGACCGTTCATTATCTCTTATTGTTATAACATATTAGTAACACTATTATACTTGTGTGTATAAAAGTGAAGCAAACACATTGTCTACCTTTTCTTTTTGTTTTGGTTACACAGGAAATGTTAGACATCATTAAGTCCATCTATGACATGATGGGAAAATGCACATACCCAATCCTTAAAGAGGAGACTCCTCGACAGCATGTGGAGATATTTTTCCAGGTGAGACCGAATCTTACTAGTGCTGTACAGAATCACAGTCTGCTGTCATAAATGAGATATTCAGTATTGATTTGTGTTTGTGTTTGTAGAGCTGAAGAATGTCATTTCTGCTACACTAGCATCGAACAGAATTGCAAAAAAAAAAAGAAAAAAATACAAATAAACACAAATAGAAAGATCTTTACGAATACACCCCTTGTCTGCTGTTGTTTAAACAGTCAGATAGTCCCACTTCCAACTCACATCATTGGTTGAGTAACATTGTTAGAGCAGGTCTCTAGGTGAGTGACTTGAGGTCGTGGTGGCGTAGTGGCTAGGGCACAGGGCTGCTAATCAGAAGGTCGCTGGTTCGAACCCCACGGCCACCACCATTGTGCCCTTGAGCAAGGCACTTAACTCCAGGTTGCTCCGGGGGGATTGTCCCTGTAATAAGTGCACTGTAAGTCGCTTTGGATAAAAGCGTCTGCCAAATGCATAAATGTAAATGTAAGGTCTAAGCAAGTCTCTTAAAGCAAACAGGAATTTTACAGTTTTCCTATGATTGGCTCACTTATAGATGTCTCTGCATATTAAGCTGAGATAGAAGACAGTATTTTAACATTTTATTTTATTTAACAAAGTATTTTAAAGTTTTTTTAACTTAAGGACCTCTAGATGTAGTTAGTTTTTTTCTAGATTTACCTGATATACTGTAACTATGAGGACATAACTTAGAGTGGGAACGTTTTCATCTTCAGTGGGGTTCGAAAGTCAGTGTTACGGTTCTGCGCTATTTATTTGTCACTAATCAAATAAGCAAACTTGTAACATTGATCATGTTAACTTTGTACAAATGGTCAGATTTTCTTGCTTTCTTTGAACTTTTGATCCCCACCGTATGCTTTATTGTTATTTATCACATATCTGCTGATGTTATTGTAGAGATTGTTTAGATGTATTCTAAACAAGACAAATGGCCAATAAAAATGAAAAAGCAACATGAAATAGAGTTGTAATGAAAATCCTAACGACACTAACCTTGCCATGTCTTGACAGAAAATGGACAAAAACAGGGATGGAGTGGTCACTATAGATGAATTTATAGACTGCTGCCAAAACGTAAGACGCCAATTTTGTTCTGAATGTAATATCCTGCATGAATGTCGTTCTTTGTCATTAACAATGAGTTTTTCTTGAGTACAGCACTTAACCCTTAAATGCATGGGAATTTCACCAAACACTCTGATTGTATATTCTGGTCATTAGAGGCCTGGAACGTATATACAGTATATCACAAATGAATCTACAAAATGCCCAGATAATGTAACATTTCAATATATTTTAAAGACGATTAGAAAATAATAGAATAATCTATATTTTCAGATATTTTCATGGTTTATTTTTCATATATCAAAGAGATAATGTAACAAAACAGGACAAATTCCTTTCACACGGAAATTTAATGAGACACAACTGGCTGTCAAACACATTGAGCTACACATAAACTACACATATGTATTTTCTCAGGCACTTACTGAGTCTAAATTGATGGACAACTTACTTAATTTCAGTAGTACACCTAAATGACAATAGTCATATTATACTGTTCATGTGTTACACTGTTGCTATAGTTTACTTCCATGTAGTTTCTTCATCAAATATCAATGTCAAATGTAAATCAAGTCAATCACTGAAACTAATGTGCCACCTTGAGTAACAAAAAACATGCTTAATATGTATGCGTACACGAGTATGGAATTCGGATAATTCACCTTTGTACAGAAAATCAATTTGTTGTAGTTTTAATTTGTATGAATACAGTACTTATTTATCCCGTAATAAACAAATATATATATATATATATATATATATATATATATATATATATATATATATATATATAATGTGATATTAATCTTACATATATTAATAATCATAATAAATGTATGGAAGTGGAAAAAAAACTACACTATTACTCTATTACTCAGTAGAGGGTCTCTAATGACCCTATGCACTTTTGGTACTTAATTCATAATAATTGTTTCTTTTTTTTCTTTTGGATTTTTTAAATGTCATTAATATTTTATTTTTTTTTACACTATTTATAAGAGAAGGATTAAGGAATACTAGTACTATAATAGATGTGGGCACAACTCCAAAAAATGTATGAGGTACAGGGGGTGGATTGAGGTCCCGGGTCAATAAAGACCTGATGCGTGCATTTATGGGTTAAAGAAGGAAAAACATCCTTGTATAATGTTAAAAGTTAAAAAAGCCTGCAGCAGAATGTGTTGTCCTGCTGTCCTCCTAAGCAGTCTATTAGTCTCCACTGGTGAGATGTCTTACCTGTGTCTTTTTTTTCCTTACAGGATGAGAACATTATGAAGTCGATGCAGCTGTTTGAGAATGTCATTTAACATCTGAATGGACTCTGTTGGCTCGCCACCTCATATAAAACAGCCTTTCTACTCCACAAACCCTGTGTCCTCAATGATACAAGTGTGATTGTTAGCGGTCCAATTCATCGATTTACCCGTAAACCAATGCTAATACCATTTTTAATACTAAAGAAAGATTATTTTTACATTTTTGTCAGATCCTTTACTTGTAAAATATACTTTTATTTAAAGTAGAAGTACAGTCATTTCTATAATTCCATCAATCAGCTTGTTACTGCTAGGATGTTTTGGAAAATTGGAAATATGTAAATTGTTAACATTACTTAAGCCATGTTAAATCTTAGAGTAACATTTCTTACATTGTTGGACACATTTGCCACTTCTTATTGTCTATCTCTGCATTGAACTAATTAGCAGAGTTATCACTAATTTAAAATGTGCCAGTACAAATGTATTGTATACCACAGATTCATTGTGGTCCACTTAGTTTAATGAAAAATGTATGCAGGGCATTCTTAGGAAATCATGCCATTTTTTCTTGAAATGTGTTTCTTTCCAAATGGTTACTACTGAACCATGATTTTGAAACCATTATTTTTTAATTTGGTGTAAATGTCACAACAGAGCCAAGACAAATTCTGCGTTTTCACATAAAAGAATTTTAGAAAAAAAATACATTCATAGTGAAAGCATAGATATTTAAAAATTCCAATAACAGCAAAATTACATATTGTGTATACGGTAGTCCATTAAAATGTATGATGATCTGTACATTGTCTGGTATTCCTATGAAAAACAAAATGAATATAAAATTAAGTTATTTTTAAAGGTATTTTGCATTACATACTAAATAGAGGCAAGTCTATAAAATAACGTGGCAAAATATCTTGTCAGCTATATCAGTAGTGAGTAATGTGTACACACATAGTACATAAATACAGTAAATGTCAGTTTCCTGAGAATAACCCATATATGACCTATGCTTATCAGCTGGTGGTGTTTTAAAGCACATCAGTCAGTAATAATGCACGCTTAAAAGCCTTCTTTCTTTCAATAAGTACATACCTGTGACATGGCAGATTTGACAGTTCTGCAGAATCATTCCAGAATACTCTTACTAAAACTGTGGGTCCAGCCATAACTGCTAAATGAGTAATAGAATGATTCAAAATAATTAAATAAAGATGTTAGTTTTTTTTTTTTTTTTTTTTTTTTTGCTGAATTATTTGCCAACAAGAACAAAATGCTGTATTACAGATTTGGAAACTACAAGTAGCAACTTAAAGCACTCATCTTGTACTTGTCTTAGGGAAAAATGTTGCTTATACATTCAGATAAGCTATTATTCTCACCACAATTGTACAGAGTGGTTATCTGAGTTACCGTAGACTTTGTCAGTTCAAACCAGTCTGGCCATTCTCTGCTGACCTCTCTCTTCAACGAGGCATTTCTGTTCACAGAACTGCTGCTCACTGGATGTTTTTTGTTTTTGGCACTATTCTGAGTAAATTCTAAGGACTGTTGTGTGTGAAAATCCCAGGAGATCAGCAGTTACAGAAATACTCAAACCAGCCCGTCCGCCACCAAGAATCATGCCACGGTCCAAATCACTGAGATAAAAAAAAAAATTCCCCATTCTGATGGTTGATGTGAACATTAACTGAAGCTCCTGACTTTGATGATTTTATGCACTGCACTGCTGCCACACGATTGGCTGATTAGAAAATCTCATGGATGACTGTTGGTATTTATGTAACTGCTGATCTCCTGGGATTTTCACACACAACAGTCTCTAGAATTTACTTCGAATGGTGCCAAAAACAAAAACCATCCAGTGAGCGGCAGTTCTGCGGATGGAAATGCCTGGTTGATGAGAGAGGTCAGCAGAGAATGGCCAGACTGGTTTGAACTGACAAAGTCTACTGTAACTCAGATAACCGCTCTGTACAATTGTGTTGAGAAGAATAGCTTCTCTGAATGCTATTCTGAGATGCGGGTTGGCTCTGATTTGGCAGCACGAGGGGGACCTACACAATATTAGGCAGGTGGTTTTAATGGTGTGGATGATCAGTGTATGTACCTTAATTACTGATAAAGTCCTTGTGAAAATGTCACATTTCCTTCTATTATGTTTACATGTTTTATGACACTATATTACTGTTCTTAAAGCAACAGAATTACATTTTGGACATTATTTCTGGAGATAAGTTCAGTCTGCAGCCATACAGTATTTAGTTTCACTTTGAGGTTTTTGCTATGTATTTATATTTCTGTTTTGACCATCTGTATTTGTGTGCCTGCAAAACGTATGTCAAAGAAATTGTAGTCTTTCTTCTTCTGGGGTATTGCTTAAAACTTGTAACAATCTAAATGTGTATATAGATTTCATACAATTTCATAAAACCCCAAAATGGTCCTTTATCAGGTAAATTACTGTAATTAGTTATTTTGAATTAAACGGCACTGTTACAGTTAGAATATTATGAAAATGTCATAAAAGAGTCATAAAATCAAAAAGCTGTAGAGGAAGAGTAACAGTCACCACCTGGTGGTAAGTCACTTCAGTTACAGTTCAAATTCAATGCTCAATGCTTATTTTGAGTAAAATTAGAAATTAATTTCAAACAAGAACAACTAGTTAATGTAACGTCTCAATGTTTTTAGATTATTTTAATACTGAAATATATTTGGAATCACATGTTCTCAGTTGCAACAAGCTTTAGTCACGATCATCTTCATTTTCAAAGTTTACCACAACTGCAAAAATCTCTGAAGCTTAAAAAATTACATCATCTTCTATATACAAAAGCTTTCTAAAAAGTCTTAAAAAATGAAACAAATCTAGAAAACACTTTACAATAAGGTTGTCTTTGTTAACATCTACATTAGTTAACGAACTAACAATGAACATTTCTCAAGCACTTCTTAATCTTGATTAATGTTAATTTCAACAAATTAATATATATTTTTCAAATTAACAGTTGTTAATGTAAACATTAGTCGTATTAGTGTTAGTATCATGAACTAACAAGAACTATTTTATTTTTTAAAGATTAACATTAACCAAGATTAATAAAAGCTGCTATTTAAAATAGTTAATTGTTAGTTTATATTACCTAGTGCATTAACCTTAACAAATAGAACCGCATTTTAATATTACAGAAAAAATATATATATATATATATATATATATTTATCAAGGTAATCAAGAAATTGATAATGTGAGAGGCACTAAAGATAATTCTTAATAACGGTGTGTAAACATCCAGGCTGATCCAGACATCAAATTAAATATAATATATTTTTATTTTCATATCCAACATTTTGCTTAAACTCACATTATGCAATCTATGCTTATCTTTCTGTGGTAAAATATCATGACACTCTCTTATAAGAACACCTGAACGTGTCAATTTACTTGTATTTGTTTTGCAACCTGCATGCCTAATTCATAATATTAGCTAACAGAAGAGTGCATGAGCGTTTCCCCACTTTTAGAAAATCAGTGCCTTTCTTTGTCATTGCTCATCCCAAATAGATCTCGAAGAGTCGAATGTGGTTAATCTAAACCAGAACAACTTGTAGTTTTCTAAATTTTCTGTCACATTTCATTGCAATTGAGTCGCAACATAGGACACGATCCTTTGTTAATAGTACTTTACAGAAAACTTAATGTTATCTCATGCAAAGCCTTGAAGTTGTTCCATGAATCATTTACAATGTAGGGATTTCCCATTGAGATTTTAATAATGCAACATATGCAAGCTGACATCTGCATGTATAGTGAGTGAAGAAAGCTTTACAGTGTTAGAAAAATGCCCTTTGTAATGGGTAGAGTTTACTGGAGCAGGAGAACTCTTGTGTGCATATCCCACGCTTCTCTGTGGTGCTAGATGAGTGCATTTAGTAAAATAGAGTCAATAAACTGCTCAGAATGTATAATGTAGGACTGGTTGTTTTTATGTAATGCAACTGATTGTTTGATACTAGCACAAATAAGGGCTTTTTGTTGAGTAATTTGAGTTGACAAGCTGGCAAGGTTAACAGGGACTACACCTTTATTCAGAAACAGCTGTATAAAGGCTTTGAATTGAAATGTACATGGCAGGCTGTCCTTGGCTTACAGAAATGCATCTTTGTTCAATATTAAGAACCACATGTGTGTCCATTTGGATTTAAAGAACTGTGAGCAGGTACAAAGGCTGGATGCTCAAGTTACCTGAGGTATATTTGCTTACGGTCCTTACAAGTCATCTCAAACTGTAATAAAATATACAGTGTCTGTACGGAGACGTACCATTAAAAGTCAAGAAAAAAATAATAAGGCAAATATAGCATAATAATTGCTCACTTTCTCAAACATAATGCCACATTAGAATTATTTCAAAGAGCAAAACTGTATGGAATTAAGAATAACAAATAATTCCATTACCTGCAACAAAATAAAAGGGGCATTCCACTTTTAATCAACACCAGTTCCAATATTTACTTGAAAGGTTAAGAAACGTTGAATATACTGTAGGTAAAGTACATTGGTATGCCTTTATATTAACACACTTCCCCTAATGAAGGAATACAGCGGCTCCCAATTACATTCTGATATGTTTTCTTTGAAGTTTTAATGGTTGAGCCTTCGGCTACAAGAAAGTCCAGTTTTAAATTTTTATAAAAGTGTGATTATGGAATTCATAAGCATGATGTTGAAAAGCCGTGGAGTGTCCCTTTTCATATTTTGAAGTATTTGAAACATACAAACAAAATGTAAAAATCAGTGATTTGTAAAATCACAGAAATTAAGACAAGAGTTTTTTTGTTTTTGTTTTTTCTTCAAAAAAAAAATGGTATAGCAGACAGATGTTGATATACAGGTTTCTTAACTAGAATGGAATATACTGCGTATATGAATAAACAACTTTTCATGTTACTGCTAACTCAATACCACCAACAGATTTCATTGCAAAACATTTCTATGTATGACTATATTTCAGTTATGTGTAGCAGATCTATATCCCTGAAGTCATACAAATTAAAAACAATGACTAATTTGTACTGTATAGTTCTGGTTACAAAGATCTATGGTCATCTATTAATTTAATAGACAGCACAGATTTTTCATTTGAAAAAAAAAAAAAAAACACTTTGTTTTTCACTCAAATCCACACATTAAAAGCCAGTATTCATTTTGCTGTATTATCACTTTGTGAAGGATTCAACTAAACATTTCCTTTTGTTAAACTAAATGTAATTTGGGGCCTGATTTAAGAAAATAATTTCAGATCTCTCAGATATGTCATGAATACCTCTTCAGAACAGAAAGATGTGGCATATTCAAAGGTGTTTAAATCTAACACCTATTTATCGCCACCGCCCATGTGAAATACTGAGGAATAAAGCACAACATTTGCAAACTCAACTGCAGAGAAAGATTTTGGTCATATATTATAGGCAGCTGTAGAGCGTATAAGAGAAGAGTGCTTTGCGATATAACACACTTTACTCTGTTTGTGTGTTAAGTAAGTAGCTGCCTTATCTCGCGGTGGACATAACACAGGAAATCCATGTAGGAGGCTCCTCCGTGGAGACCTTTATCCTCCACCAGGTGCTGACGAAACAGAATCTCTGCTCTGTCCTTCTGTTTCACTATCAGCAGCTGCACACAGTGATACAAATTACACTGCTGATCTGGGATCAGTCAATAATGGATAAACATGAGCTCTAAGACAAGTTATCAGGGTGAATCTCACAAAATAAAAAAAAAAACATGTCTGGGTCATATTTTACCCTGAACTCAAAAAGAAGAAATTCTGTTTTAATTAAAGAAAATAAGTATTATTTTTAAGACATTTAAAGGGGTAGTTCATCCAAAAATGAAAATGCTGTCATTATTATCTCAACCTCATGTTGTTCCATTACAGTATGACCTTTTTTTCTGAAGTGGAACAAAGAAGATGTTAGGCAAAATTTTAGCCTCAGTCACCATTCACATTCTTTGCATTTTTCCCTCATACAATGACCGTGAATGGTGACTGAAACTAACATTCTGTCAAAAATCTCCTCTAGTGTTTCATGGAAAAAATAAAGACATGTGGGTTTGGAACGACAGGATTTTTTATTTTTTACGTAAATTGTGGACAGTCTAGATGCATTCAAGTAATGAGAATATGAGAGGATGTATAACAAATCTGCATGTAACATTGCAATGTGAAATCTCTTGGTCCTAAAAATAGGCTAGAGATAGTTCACCCAAAAATTTTAATTCTCTCATCATTTACTCACTTTCATGCCATCCCAGATATGTATGACTTACTTTCTTCTGCTGAACACGAACAAAGATTTTAAGAAGAATATTTCAGCTCTGTACATCCTTGCAAGCGAATGGTGACCAGAACTTTGAAGCTCCAAAAATCACATAAAGAGAGCATGAAAGTAATCCATACACCTCTATAATATATTAATATGTGTCTTTTGAAGTGATGCAATCCCTTTGGGTGATAAACAGATCAATATTTTAAAAAAAAATTTTATTATTATAAATCTCCACTTTCACCTTAAAAATGTGAATGTAAAAGTGGAGATTTACAGCAAAAATTGAGATTTACAGTAAAAAAAAAAAAAAAAAAGGACGTCAATATTGATCTGTTTCTCACCCACACCTATCATATTGCTTATGAAGACATCGATTTAACCACTGGAGTCTTATGTATTACTTTTATGCTACCTTTATGTGCTTTTTGGAGCTTGAAAGGCCTGGTCACCATTCATGGGACCCACAGAGCAGAAATATTCTTTCTAAAAAATCTTAGTTTGTGTTCAGCAAGAAGAAAGACAGTAATACACATTTGGCATGGCATAAGGGTGAATACATTTAGAGATATTTTAAATTTTGGGGTGAACTATCCCTAAATATTGTTTCTTTTTTTTTTTTTTCCATTTAGATTTTGGGATTCAAATTTAACCTGGACATGTTTTTGTGGGATTCACCTGATAATAATGATGACAGGAGCAAAAATGCATAGAACCACCATTATTAACTCTTTTAATGCTCTTTACAGGGAGTTGAGACAGATATAAAAAGTGTGTGAGAGAGAGAGGCTGAAAGAGAACTGAAATCAAGAGTGAACTGTACCTTCATGGATTTGGCCCTCTGCTGTGAAATGCTGGAGATGATTGAATTGAGCTTCCTGGAATGAGCATTTTCCAGCACAGGTAATGATGTCTGCTGAAAGATAATTACAACTCTGAGTTATTACTAACATAATAGGAAGAACTGAAAGAAAAGTTCTTAGCTTGATTAGAGCAACATGAAGCAATATACTTAAAAGGTGCACCAAGTAGTTTTCAGCATAAATACCCAATATAGAAATAACCTTTTTACAGACGCATTTGTCTCCCATGATTAATTTATTATTCTACACCTGAAAATGTCTGATGTGAATAGTATAACTGGAGTCTCGCTCTCATGTGAGTGTGCATCAATTAAAACAAATTTGTTAACAGTACAATTTGTTTCTTTAGCTGTAAAACAGTGGAAAATTAATTAAGTGCAGCTTTAAGTATAGAGTGTATGATTACATCCATTTAAAGAATATATATATATATATATATATATATATATATATATATATATACACGCACACACACACACACACACACACACACGCATATACCTATATACATATTTATTTGTGTCCAATTTTGTTTGTTCCTAATAATGACCATATATTTAACCACTTTATGGGTGCGTCATACCCCTTCTGTGTTGAGGTGTCCGAAAGAGGGCACATTGAAGAGGTTCTGGATGAGGTCGGGTGGGCAGGCCTGTCCCAGCCAGAGGAACATAGAGAGTCCATTTTCCAGGAGGAAAATGCCCGTCTCACTGAGCCGCTCCTCAGAGCTCCGTACCGGTGCTGGGATTGACTCACTCCCTAAATCCATTGTGTGCTGAGAGAGGAGAGAGCATGTAAATTGTAGTGCTCAATTGTTATTTTTTACTGATGATGGGGAGGATTTACTTTGTATATGTGGAAGGACACTTGTTAGTTGGAGTGCGCTGTCCGTGTGTTACTCACCAGTGGGATGAGTCGTGGGTAGAGCAGGACCTGGGTCTCCTCCACTCCCATTGACATTACCATGAGTCTGTGAAAGGCCCTGTCATCAGTGGAGAGCTCAGCACTACCCACTAGAGCTGGAGTCTTCAACAGACTGTTTATGTAGACCGGAAACACCTTCATTGCATCAGGCAGGATTAACTACAGGACAAAATGTACAGAGGGAGAAGCAATCATCATATTATCTCTGCAAAGACGATATGATCAATTTAAAGGTCAAAAACGTTTTGCAACCTGAAATTAGTTTCTGATGAATTAATGAAGGATTGTTTCAAATTAAAATGCTAAGAATTATAATTTTTTTAATTTATTTAAACTCTGACACTGACCTGACTGGCTGCTGATGGGCTGGCACAGTTCTTCCTGTAGCAGGCCAGCATGTGAGCTGTCTGGCTAACCAGGATTTCTCTCACTGCCTTCAGTGGCTGGTTGAGTATGGCATGGCATGCTGAAAAAGAAAAAACCATCACAATCAACGGCTTCATCTCCTAAAAGGGAGGTTATAAAAATCTACATTCAGTGTGTACATTTAGTCTACAATCAGGGTTCCCACCCTTTATGACCAATTAAATTTCATGACTTTTCCGTGACCTTTCTAGTCATTTGTGATTACTGTATACAGATATTATAAAATTGTACAATCAACTCGATTGGATTCTGTAATGGATCATTTAGACCCATCTGTGAACCATTTCAACCAATTTCAATGAAAGATTAGCTTGTGAGCAAGCCATAAAGGCTGATCAAATATTTTAGAGTTCAGGAAAACTGAAAAATGGATATTCACTACAGAATCTTTGTGACTTTTCCATGCCTGAAAATTACAATTTTATAGTTTTAAAATTATGTTCGGTCCATTTCATTCAATCACTGCTACATTTACAGATTCAATAGAGACGTGAAAATAGATGTGCTGTGTTTATGTTTCATGCTAATTCCATGAAAATTGGGCTTTTCCAGTTGGTGGGTCATTAACAATTAAGGTTGTCCGAAGTGATAGAAATCTTTTAAAACACATTTGTCAAGTGTGGCAGGGCGGAGGGCGGAGCCGGGTCATGATTATACACACCCGGTCCCTTATCAGGCTAATTAAGCCTCCGAGAGGGATAAAGTCCGTTGGCAGACGGTGGTGCGAGGAGAGAGAGATCGTTTACAGACGCGTGCGTGCGTGCGTGCGTGCGTGCGTGCGTGCGTGCGTGCGTGGGTGCGTATAATTTATATTGTCAAGCCGGTTCTCGCCTCCTACTTTCCATTGTACTACGTTACATCAAGTTAGCAGAAATTTTATATTTGAGTCCAATTTGGTTTAGTACATTTTGAAAAACATTTAAATTATTTTCTAAAAAAAAAAATAATAATAATAAATATTTAATGACCTTTAAAATGTTGGGTGGTAAAACCATCAAGTAAAAGGTATTAAATCACTTTCCTTGCATCTTGAATAAATGTGAGTGTACACAACTTAGTCATTCGTTTCAAAATGACTAAGCTTTACACTTTTCCTAAATATATAAAAAATTTTAAGTCAGGAATATCAAGAAGTTTTCTCATAGTTACACCATATGACCTGAACAAAATGAGCCTTTTTATAAAAATGTAAATATATCTGTATTTCTGATTTTTTTTTTTTTTTTCTGATTTTTTTTTAACTTCTCACAGATTTGAGAGTCTGAAGGGGTCCTCTTTTTTTTCCATGAAAAAAATGGCAACCTACATGTTGGTTACACCAAATGACTTCACTGCTTTTTGTTTTTAAGAAATAATAAAAAAATATATATTCCATTCTCTTCATGCTCCAGTTCAGATTTTAATGAGAATTTTTTTATTTAAACTGTCTGTCTTTGAACAGTTCCACAATAGTTTTTTACATTTAGCTCCAGAAAAAAATATCAAAATGACTCTGATCTCCGTAATGTTATAAAATTATGTTGATTTTAGAAGAGGTATATTCAAGTAATTGTTTTGTGTGAATTGCATTTTTATGCACTTTTGAATAACTTAACAGATCCAGCCAAAAATTGAATTGACCCTAGTAAAAGGTGCCAAAAACAAATCTTATAACTTAAAAATACCATCAGCTATTGTGGTTAATACTGCATCTTTTTATCTGTGTCATGCACAGAGCCTCACGTGTGCCTTGAAAATACTTAAATGCTTTTATGTAACAGCTTTTTTCACTTCAAAAATAGGCTTTCACTTTGCTGCTCTCTAAGGACTTCCGGGATAGTAAAATTTGAATATAAATACTTAAATGTATATTTAAAAATGGTACATTGTGAAAACAGCATCATGCTACACATTGAAGACCAATAAAATACATAAATCCGTCACATTTAGATGCCTTTAAGAGTTAGAAAATCATTTACCTGACTTGGCAAAGAAGTTGATAAGCGCATCTGTCTCACAGCTCTTGTAGAGCTCAGAGAGCTGTGAGCTGCAGTTCAGACTGAGGTTGTGAATCCGCAGCCTCCTCTGTCCACTGATCGTGGTGTACAGCAAAGCACACTGTGAAAACAGATGCAAATGTTATGCATTAGGACTTGAAAATGAGGATGTCTTAAATAATGGAATAAATAGTTTTCATTTATCACTTAATGTCATACAAAGTACAGTAAACAAAAAAGCTAGATCAGTATTCGGTGTGACCACCTTTGCCTTTAAAACAGCACCAATTCTCCTAGGTACACCTGGATACAGTTTTTCTTGGTTGTTGGCAGATAGGATGTTTCAAGCTTCTTGATGAATTCGCAACTGTTCTTCTATTTATTTAGACTGTCTCAATTGCTTCTGTCTCTTTATGTAATCTCAGACAGACATGATGTTCAGTGGGGGGCTTTGTGGGGGTCATGCCATCTGTTGCAGGGCTCCCTGTTCTTCTATTCTAATCTGTTCTATTTGCAAAAGTAATGTTTGGGAGTCTAACATTTATATTTCCTATTGACACACTAAAGCTGAAGATATAAATAACCATCTTAAGACAAATGCTTTTGTGAAACATCTTATGTGCCTAAGATTTTTGCATAGTACTGCATATTTTTGGACACACCGTTCTTAATCTTGAAATTTGAAAAGTAAGTGGCATGCATGTAGACTGACCTGCATAACAGCTCCAGCCTCTTCACTGAGCGTGTCATCGTGTTTAAACTCAACAGTCACGGCCTTGTCACAGTCCACTGCAGCCATCTCCACATCTGTGGTGTTATTCATATAGATGGCACCAAAGAAATCTGTGGCCCTGAAGCCTACAGTGTAACAAGCAAACAAAGGGTCACGCAAATTCTATGACAAGCATATGCCGATAAATGTAATACATTTCATAGAATATGATGATTGCAAATACATTCATATACATAGTTCTGGTGCTTGTTTCTAGAGTGCCTACCTGTGCCGGTACGGACACGCATGACAGCATCAAAACCGATGGACTTTTCCACATCTCTCTTAAGATCATTAAGAAAATGTTGACCATCAACCTCCACCTAAAAAAGAAAGATAGTAGTTTATCGGTTAGCCACAAGAGGGCAGCAATTCCCAACACTAAAGACATTTATAAACCTTGAGAAATTAAAGCAGCTTCTTCCTTTAATTTGATTCAAAACTGTTTTTTGTGTTTCAGTGTGTGCACATGTATGTTATTATATACCTGGAAGTTGCTGTACTTGTAGATAGAGCCTCCGGTGCGTGAGGGCACATCGCCCATGGTGGCGATATCCACATACTGGTTTGGAAACAAGAAGAGGTCTACACAACAGCCCTGCGCTAAACAATCTTTAGCCAGCTGCTCATACACACCCCGCTGAGGCTGGAACAGAGTCTGGCAACACAGACACAAATATTCAAGAATAAACTTTTTTTAACACGACTGTGACAAATGAGTATCAATTATGTGCATGTTGATTTTTTTTTTTTAATGCAATTATGTAGTTGGATTAATTTATAAATAACCACCTTCTCCTTTTCTGTTCCCACTAGTTTTCTGTCATCTCTGTTTTTCAGTTTTCCTGGAGCCTCTGCTGTTGGAATAGAGGAATGGAAAAGGAAGAGTTTGCCACTGCATTCAGCTGCCTGAGGAGAGAAAAACAGAACTAGATATGCATTTCCAAATGTAAATATTTGTGCCTGCAAAGAAGCAAAATAATAGAATAAAGTTACAAGTAAGCTTTGATTTTAGCCTTTGGTTTACATGCTTGTTTCTCATTGCTGGCCATAGATAAATAGGTAGTGAACAGATGCAAGGAAGAAATTATCAATATCAATTAATTATACAAATAGTCAATCCAAAATCTTAAATGAATATTATGTCGATGCTGGTTAGATTGAATGCTGACCATTCTGTTGATTGACCCTTGTACCACGTTTCATCTGTTTGGGTAAAAATAACAAACATCTTAACTTAAGAAAAAACACTGAAGTTATTCATTTCTTTTGGGATTTAATTGTATTTATTTTACCTTATTTACGTCTAAATTACTCAATTACTCCATTCATGTTCATTTAAAATAAGCACATTTAATGCTATCTTCAGTTCAATTAAAAAACGAATTATTATTATTTGGGTAAAAAATGATCCGAAAATTAAGGGTTAAGTAAATGGGAGGTTTTCAAACTTTAATCTTAAATATCTGGAAAACAAAAATAGATAACATATTATAGATTATAGAACAGACCCCAAAAAACAATCAAAATGTTTGAGAAAAAGCAATACAAGTAATAATAAATTGCCAAAAATATCTTTATGTGATATGGTTTTAGCTGTTCGGGAAACAGAAGCATTCTCAGTATATCTATGCCAGGATTGGATTGTGTTAGTGTAACATTACACTTCTGAGTTATTTAGTGTACAAAAGTATATTGCGAAACAATTAAGAGCTACACAATGACCAACATCTTAATCTGATTGTGTCATTAAGCAGTAATTTGATCATTAAACATTAGAAAAGACTACATGTTTATAAAACAAAGCTTGCTTGGGACATGCAGTATTAAAGATATGTTCCGGGTTCAGCACAAGTTAAGCTCAATCAACAGCATTTGTGGCATAATGTTGATTACCACCACTCATCCCTCCTTTTCTTTAAGAAAAGCAAAAATCAAGGTTTTTAGTGAGGCACTTACAATGAAAGGGAATGGACACTTACAATGAATGGGGGGGGGGCAATTTGTTTACATTAAAATACAAACTTTTTCAAAAGTATAGCCACAAGACCTAAACAATATGCTTGTTAACATGATTTAAGTGTGATAAATTCACTAACTAACCTTTTCAGAGTAAAGTTATTGCCAATTTTACAACTTTGTTACCATGATGATGTAATGTCAACAAGCCCTAAAATGACTGTAAAAAATTATGAATTAAACAACTTTAAATCTCAGATAATAAATAAAAAGTGCTTTTATAAAATCATAAGCTCCACATTTCTGCCTTTAAACCCTCCAAAAATTTACCACATTCACTTTCATTACAAGTGCTTAACTGGAACCTCAATTTTTGCTTCTTTTTTTAAATTATAATAAAATAAAATAAAAAAAATTTTTTTTTTACAAAAATGTATTTTTGTGGTAATCAACATTATGCCACAAATGCTGTCGATTGAACATAACTTGTATTGAACCCGGAACATTCCTTTAAAGTGCACTTTTGCACAGAAGCCTGGGGCCAAGTACGCAAGTGCCTTTGGAAAAGTCAGCGAGCATATGGACTGATGCAACTGCTATGCAGACACAGACATTTGTTTGTTAAATAGTGTAGTCTCTTTTGTTTTTACCTTTAGCGCCTCTACACCAGCTTGGATGACTGGAGCAAACACAGTCTCGCTCTCGTTGGTGTCAGCAAACATGTCAGGAATTTGATCTAAAAGACTATAGAAAACAATACATACAATTTTATTAAATACATGAACAAAAAAGCTAAATAAGCAGTTTACTTGTAATAAAGTCAACATTTATTAAAACTAATGATGTTGAGAAATGTAGGAAAAGCAAGAAACAAGAAGGTAATGCTGCTTTCACGTTGTATCAGATTTACTGTAAATGCACGATGACAGCTTGGAGATTCTACCCAGAGAAGTTGACATCCTTGGAAATTATTAATTTCTATGACAAAGCTCATAATAGATCCAAAGGGATGTGGTTTTGCCAGTTAATTGAACTCTATATTGTTTTGCAAAATCATCAAAAACTCAAGAAGAGTGTGCATAAGGTAACAATGGCTATATTCAAATTACAGAAATACAGGGAGATTCAAAAGTCTGCATTAAATCTAATTTAAACCTGGAAATAAACAGAATTTAAATTGTTATGCTGTTAATATAATCTGTATTGAAAATGCAAAATTGAAACTTTTTCACAAGTTGAGTCAAGACTTTTGTCCCACTGTATGTGTAACTACATTCAACTGGTGACATATTGATAGTTTTTCTATGACGTCATAATACCACGACTTGCAATTACAAGTTCAAAAAAGACGTAGTTTTTGCTAGTTGGATTCAGGCATGACATGAATGCAGCATAACTTGGCATTCTCAAATACAGTGCATGATCCGGTACATTGTTTCCAGAGGTCTCTCATTTAATTAAACGTCACGTAGAAATGAACCTACTTGTTGATGACAGCCCGGGACTCCTGGAAGTTGACGAGGAATCCGTCAAGAAGCGGTACAAACATCTCAGCCACATCAGAGACCACCATCATCTGTGGCTGGGCCAGAGCACTTTTCACATTGTAAAAGTGCAGGATCTTATTATAGGTGACAAAACCCACTTTGATGGCCGAACTCTCTGCACCCTCCTCTCTTCAGAGAAAAGATAAGTATCATGAGAAAATTCTCAAAGTGATCTAAATTTGCAGACACTCAGAGGCAGTTCAAAACCAAAGAGCTAAAAACGCTTTTCCAAAAACTATATTGGCTCCAAAAGTATTTGGACATTTAAAGGAAACGTCCACCTAAAAATGTAAAATGCTCTCATTATTTACTCACCCTCATACCATCCCAGATGTCTATGACTTTCTTTCTTCTGCTGAGCACATTGCAAGTTAATGGTGGCCAGAACTTTGAAGCTCTAAAAACGACATAAAGGCAGTATAAAAGTAATCCATAAGACTCCAGTGGTTAAATCCATATCTTCAGAAGCGAAATGATAGGTGTGGGTGAGAAACAAATCAATATTTAAGTCCTTTTAACCATAAATTCTCCTCTGCACAGGAGGTGGCGATATGCACGAAGAATGCAAATGGACAAAAACAAAAGAAGTAGAATGTAAAAGTGAAAGTGGATATTTATAGTAAAATAGGACTTAAATATTGATCTGTTTATCACCCACACCTATTATATCGCTTCTGAAGACAAGTATTCATACACTGGAGTCATATGGATAATTTTATGCTGCCTTTATATGCTTTTTGGAGCTTCAAAGTTCTGGCCACCAATCACTTGCATTGAATGCAACTACAGAGCGGAGATATTCTTCTAAAAATCTTAATGGTTTGTGTTCTGCTGAAGAAAGTCATACACATCTGGGATGGCATGAGGGTGAGTAAATAATGAGAGAATTCTGGGTGAACTATTCCTTTAAGTCATACTTAGTGTCAAAATGTCATTAAATTAAATGCATAAAATCTACAAAAATGTATGCTAGTCTAGACATTTACTTTACTTTTCTTAGCTGATTTTGCAATAACATTTAAACAACTCCAAGGTAATTTTTTGTAGATGTATGGAGTCACTTCTCCTCGATATCCTTTTTATTTTTTTAATTAGTGGTTCCTCTAATATGTTCTACTATTTTTGAGAACCAAAAATGTAGAACCTTATATCTATTGTTTTATCAATAACCTCACAAACTTCTTTTTGTGAAATGTTATGCTTGAAACATGTGCTTGTGCTAACTTTCTCTAAAATAAAATTCCTCTTTTTGGTTTGATTTTGTTATCTAATGCAAAGACATTCATACATTTAGAAGTGTCCAAATAATTTTAGGGACAACTTCATATCAACTTGGTGACAAAGCATTGGCTTTAACATCATAGCTGATTCCAGGAGTTTATAAGGACAATATTTCATCCATTTCTTTATCTTCTAAAAGTAACATAGTTTAATAAGCACATTACATTGACTAACATAAACCAGAGCACTGTGTAGTAGCTGATAACTAACAGCAGCATTTTTAACTTTGCTTGTCAGTAAATAGAAGCATTCCAAAATTATGGTCTGTATCTGGAGTTTGTAGCTTTCTATGGCTACATTTACAAGATTGTAAAACAGGATGGTGGCTTGAAACATTCACAGTCAATATATGCCAAATCTGTCATTAAACTAGAAACAAACTCTCCACGACTCACAGAACAAATCCTATCAGGCCTTAAAAGGCCCAATCAACTCTGGGTGTTCAATGTGGTTTCATTAACTGTGATCTAGCAAGCGATGCCAGGAACAGAGGAGAGAAATCAGATATAATATCACAGGCTTATCTGGAGTGCACTACCACCAGGCTACTTTCAGAGTGAGGTCAGCTCCCATACAAATAAGGGCATATACTGTACCCATAGGAACCAGAGGAGGAGAGGTGGGGAGAAATATATCAGTTCCTCAAAGGTGAATCAAAAGCTCACCTTTTGGCTGGCAATCACCCAAATAAACCACATAATCGGAGACATGTGCAGCATGAAATATTTAAATACTTTTTGGGCATGATGCAAGACTAAGAGCTGTTCTACTTTTTCTCTCTATCAACCCCCAACAAAACCCCTGCCTTCCTTCAGGCAGACATTTTCAAATGATGAGATATTGGAATTGTTTCTCTTTTTTCTCTCTTGCACTCCCGTTACCATATTTGGCAGGGTATTGGGGCTATTTTTCGGATGGATCGTTTCACTTTCCAGTCTGATAGTACCGGAGAAGAGCATGTGTTCAACGTGAGAGGTGCCGACCCTCTTAGCCAAACACCTGGGGCTAGGTATAAGCATAAGGATACAGTCAAACCTGTATCTTTACGGTCTTAGCTGTCCAAAAATGTAAATAGAAATAATGTTCTCTTCCCATTGGGACATTTTAGCCCATTGGCCAGTAAAGGGTTCCCACACCTTTTGACCAATGAATTTCCATGCCTTGCCATGACTTTTCCGAAACCGAAAGCAACCAAATTGGCCCGGTTGCTAGGGAGGGCAGAGTCACATGGGGTAACCTCCTCATGGTCGCTATAATGTAGTTCTCGTTCTCGGTGGGGCGCGGGGTGAGTTGTGCGTGTAACGCGATCAACAAACCACGTGATAAGATGCGTGGATTGACGGTCTCAGGCGTAGAAGCAACTGAGATTTGTCCTCCGCCACCCGGATTGAGGCAAGTCACTACGTCACCACGAGGACTTAGAGCGCATTGGGAATTGGGCATTCCAAATTGGGAGAAAATAAAAAAAAATTAATAAAAATACTAAACTATATTTTACTCTTACTTCTTGTTCTAAACTGGTTTTAAAATTGATTTTTTTTGTATCTTGTATTTATTTTCTTTATAATTTTTTTATGTAAAACACTTTGAATTACCAGTTAGTGAAGCGTTGGCTTAAAGTAAGCCAGAGCTATTCTCATGTTTTATAGAAGAACTAGGGAGTTTATAGATTTGTCTTCCCCTTTATATCACAACAGTTTAAAATAAAGACAGCAAAGGTCTTCTCTCAACTTACTTAGGAAGTCTGTCAAGCAAGGTCTTCAGTTCCTCACATATTAATTTGACGAGTCCACTTTTCATGTTGTTGTAAGAGACGTCGATCATGAAGATGTAGGCTGGAGGATTTGGAGGCTTGTTATTCTAGAAGACAGAAAAGACCATTCCAGAATTAACTGTTTCGATAGTTCACAAACTTCATAGTGTGCCATGTTTGCTCAGCTCACTTGTTCACTACTTTATACAGTATAATCATCAAGACTTAAGCAGTCATATGCAAATTTCCATTATGTCAATCAAGGTTCGTATTCTGTTTATTTTGTTAGTGGTATACTGCAGTGCATACATACTGTATAATGTTTACAGTACATATGAGTGTCATGTAAAAAAAACTTTAATGCATGAGAAAGCAAATCATTATATAAATAAATGCTAAGGTAAATACATTTTGTTCCTAAGTAACAGTATGCAGAAGGGATCCAAAGGGATATATATACAGTATATATATATTAGTATACATGCCATCTATTACCAATAAAACTGGCTGACCTACAAAAATCAGATTGTTGCCAATTAAGATTTCATTTCTGTGACATCACACAGCACGCAAATGCACTTCTGCGATCTTTTGAGGAGCAGATTTCAATAGTGGATATGGCCATTGTTGCATCAGCGTTTATGTTTACAAAGTTATTGGATATCTATGGTTCAATGTGAAGAAACATGTACGTTGTTTCTGGAATATTGGCAAAACAAGTTTTAACTTGGTTTAACATGACAATGACTATGTATGATAATGTTGGACATGCAACATGCTGATCACTACACTCCTCACACGCTTAAGCCTGAGAAATGTGGCATATGATATATTAAGCTTTACTGCTTATTGGTCCACATACTGTAAATGATAATATTTGACTTCAATATCACAATGTTTAATATTCAATCTTAATAACAATCAGTTTCGATTGAACATCTTACTGCAGTCAAAGTAAATGCACAGACATCATTTTAGTACAACATTAGTTTTAATCACATATCCTCTCTCAAAAAGTAGCTTGTCATGTGCTGCAGTGCTGGAGACGGGGTTCCGTTCACTGCATTAGATCTTAATTGATCTTTTTTATATTTAAGATCATCGTTAGATCATATCTGACCTCATATCAGTCACCGCAATTGCACTTAATAAATTAAAATCAGAGTTTGTGCGATTCCTTAGTGAAAAGCTCAAATATACCAACAGCAGCTGTGGGTAACGTGGGTCTTAATAGACAAAAGTGATTACAATGACGGTGATGCATGAACTATGAAGTCCAATCTTAATATAAATTGAAAGAATCTCCAATAATCTTTCAAAAACACACTGTTTCAACCATTCAGTGTACAGTTTATTGTTTTGGTTACAGTTTTAGTCTTGAAATAAGAATTAATTGACTGAAGTATTAACTACTTTTTAGTAGAAACAGCGTAATCACAAAGCAAGTTACACAACGCGAATTACGCATATTCTGACTAGCGCGTCATTTAGTTCAAGTTCACATGTTCATTTGCTTCACTGTGCAGATGTAAGTTGTTATATTACATATATGTTATGGATATTGTAATTAAACTGATGTGTACATAGGATGCAATTTGAATGAGGTAGTTAGCCCGTTTTGAAGCGGTTCATTTTGCCGGAGTAAGCGGGTTCAACTCATGCAGCTCAGTCGGGAAATGCCCAACGTAATGGACTAGATGCATCCATATCTAATATCTTCTACTGTATACAGATTCTCTGGATGTTTCCTCTTATTTTTAGATCTTGCACTGTAAGCATATTTCAGTATCATTGGATCTCGTCATAATTCATCAACAGTGTGCTTTAATAAAATTGTTTAATTATCGTCATGATGTGCCTTTTTAATCTTGTCTTCTTTATCTTTAACTAAATGAAAAAACCTTTTGTCAACTAACGTTTTCACCACTACTGAAAGACCGATATATCGGCCAGGCTGATTAATCATCCGATATATGGCAATTTTGCAATTTTCGGCATCGGCTGATAACCATGTCTGCTTGTTCGATTAACAACAGAAGTGTTAACGTTCCCTTGTTTCATTTCCAAAATCTACCAACAGATTTGTCAATGGATAGTCAACACTTTGTGTTTTCAAGTTTTTTTCTTTTCAAGTTTATGCAAATTTAAATAAATGTTGCATAAAATAAGTGTTTGTTTCACTTTAGAAATGCTGTGTACATCTGATTTACTGTTACTATATTGCATTACGTTTATCTGCATTTCTATTGGCCTTCCTGCTCTCTAGATATCGGTATGTGTGTCGGACATTGAAAAACCCATACCAGTCGACCACTAGTTTCAACCGCACAAACAACACTTGGTGGTCATTTTCAGCTCAAATTGAGCAAAGCGCCCACAAACCGCAGTTGTTTTCTGCGCTGCCAAATGAACCCAGAAGATTCAGAGCGGAGTGTTTTTTTGTAAACAGTAACTTAATTTATACGCCTATAATGTAAAGTCTAAAATCAGGCAGTATTCGAAATGAGTATTCAATAAAATAAAAATCATCCGAAATTCATAAAACTGGAATGTTTTTTTCATTTTCAAACAAGGCCTTGCTGATTAAGCCTAAATGTTATATGTAACTTTGTTTTATGAGCAGAGAGTTACCTTGCAATAATCCAGTGTAGCAATGAACTCATACGAGCCCAAAGACAGTTCTGGTCTCTCATACATATCCATTCTTCTCCCCATATGGTCCAGATGCTGGAAATACTGCACTGGAACTAGAGTGATGACACATCATTTAGAAACACAGTTGCAGCACAGGAATGACACGTAATCAATACCATACGTTTACAGAAAACACAGTTTACTCTCTTGTAATGCCGTGTACACCAATTAAAGTCCCAGCGGTCTCAAAATAAATGGACTAGTGGCACAAACCTTCATTAACACAGCTGCAAAACCCACACTGGTAGCGTCGTCCTCCATCGATAAACTGCATGTAAGGGCACATGTAGGCCTTACAGCGGTTGCAGCGTATTGGTCCAGTCTCGCCATGATTTACAATGTACAGAGGAGTCTATAGAGTGCAAGCATATTACAATGAGACTGAAAAATACCTATGAAATCTATACGTATATAGATCAATTACAATCTTTGTACTGTAACATATATAAGCTATGCAAGGTTTGCTTACTGTATATAGTTGTATATGGTAAATGGTAAATGGTCTGCACTTATATAGCGCATTTTTCTAACCTCAGAGGTTACCAAAGCGCTTTACACTGTGTCCCAATCACCCATTCACACACCCACTCATACACCAATGGCGGCAGAGCTGCCATGCAAGGCGCTAGCCTATATGTACTGTATAATGTTTATTGCTTAAGCAATGTTTAACAATTATTTAACATTTTAAACCATATATATTGTTTAACATTTCAGAACGGAAAACTTGAGTAACTGTTTGCTGTTCTCACTGATTGAAGACAAACAAATTCATAATAGTCATCTGTAACTTATTAAACATATTTGTGGTTACTGTGCAGTTCATATTAGGTTTACCAGGATACTATGGGAAAAACTGGGAACGCGTTTGAGCTGAGATTAATTTCCAGTTCACTTTTCAAATTTTAGTCAACCTTTAAATGATATGTTCAAAAATTTTGCTGTGCGTTTTTTAATAAGTTGACACTGCAAAATCTAATCTTTAAGAGGGCTGAGCTTTGGGGCGGCTGTGGCTCAGGTGGTAGAGCGGGGCGGCCACTAATTGTAGGGTTGGCGGTTCGATTCCCAGCCCACATGTCTCCACATGCCGAAGTGTCCTTGGGCAAGACACTAAACCCCAAGTTGCTCCAATGGCAGGCTAGCGCCTTGCATGGCAGCTCTGCTGTCATTGGTGTATGAGTGTGTGTGAATGGGTGATTGGGACACAGTGTAAAGCACTTTGGTAACCGCTAAGGTTAAAAAATGAGCCATATAAGTGCAGACCATTTACCATTTAAGAGACAATGAGCATTTATTAAACTGTAAGAGAGTCAAAATCAAAATTAAAATCCTGTAGATGCTGTAATGTGGAGTCAGTACAGTTAAAATTATAAAGTTTAGAAAATAACACACAAAAAGGGGAACTGTGCCTTTAAAAATGTGGACTGAGTGGGATGCTGCATTTTTACTGTAGTTATACTTTATTTGAGAGTGCAAAAAACGATTTATCATGTTCCTTGGAGACTGAACTTAAACTAATTAGCCTCTCAAGAAAATATTAACACTAACATTTCCTAAAAAGGCCCTGAAGCATAATGATGTTGGGCAAGACAATGAAAGATTTCCAAGTAAAACAAGCCTTGCATGCATCAAAGCTATTAAACTACTCAAAATAAACTGAGGGGACATTGAACGCTCATGAACTAAATTTTGAACAAATTCCAAAGAAAGTTTTTGAAATTTTTATGACTAGAATAACATTTGGATAAGTTCCTATTACACGTTAATTTACAACATTTAACCCTAAGTGCTTTCCCAATACATGGTTCAATACAGTACATTTTACCATGTGCAAAAGGTATTCCTTAGGATGAGTAACTTATGTTGTAGCATTCCTCATTTGCAAGTTGCTTTAAATCAAAGTGTCAATGAACAGAAATAATTAAGAGAAAATGTTGCATACCTGATTTTTGGGCACAGTAGCAAAGGGTTTAATAATGGTAGCCAGTGGCACTTTGCACTGTTTTGCAAGGTCAGCAGTGCAAGGGAAGGTATATGTTGTGCATCGCATATACCTTGGGCTGGCATTCCCTAAACAAACAGTAAAAGGATTACTATATAAAACAGAACTACATAGTGTGTTTTTGAAAAGTTCTAATTAGGGATGTCCCGATCAGCTTTTTTTGCCCCGATCCGATATTTAAATATTACCAGAATAATACAAATATTACTGGTACCGAGTCCTGATCCGATACTTGTTTTTGCCTGTATAGCTGCAGACTGTTTTTTTGTTTGATTACAAAAATAACTAAGTGAACAATGTAACTAAAAGATGTCTTCAGCTTAATTCATTTAACTTAGTGCAGCTAGCATTTTTATAAAACTTGCACATAAAATCAACTTCTACTTAGAATGGTGTAATAGCTTTTTTTTTTTTACTTTAGTATCCAGGTACAATAATAAATCACAAATCCACGGAGTTACATACACTTACAAATGGTGTAAACAGCTTGACTTGAATAGTCACAACAAAAAATTAATTCTATAAAAACTAATTACAAATTTCGCAATTCCAATTAAAAGTGGCATAACAGTTACACTTGAACAGGCCCAAGTTCATCAATAATGAAACGGTTATTAATAAGTTCTGTTGTCAATATCAAAATGCCATTGTGACGTACTGACAACCAGTAAAAACCATGAAAGTATCACACACCGCAGAGATACATTCAAAAATATACATAACAAGCTCTAAAACTGCTCAAGTGAGAAATCATTAATATCTACGGTCTGTTTGTTGTCTTTGAGTTTTGCTGTGACTAATTATTAAGCAAATGCAAGAAGACGCTGTGATTTATTGAAGGTTAAACAGTTATATTTATTATTAGTGGTATTGTTACCATCATTAATCTGATTTAAATTGGGATGAGTGACTGATGATGAGATATTCAGAGCACCTGAAGAGTGCACGTCTTTAAATAACACAGAGAGCGCTCACGTTAAAGAGAGTAAAGCTAACCGTCTCTATCACTCAACACAACGTCTGATTGTCACAACTCATGTCATGTATCATGTATTTGCATGTTTATTTGTTGTTTAATTTGTTTTTAAACCTGTTAGCAGCCTCTATATCCTCTTCCTGTTCACTGTGCAACATAACAACTCTAGAAAATGAACAAATTAATATTCATACACATGTAATTCTTACACATTTTAAAAAACAAACCGGCATATTCATCTCAATTACATCATGTCTGAAAGTTTAAATTCGTGAAGGCTTAGAATTGTCAACAACTCACCCTCCGTAGGCCATTCTGTCATGCTTCAAGGGCTGAGAAGGCAGAGCAGTGTTTGTGTGATTTCCTGCATGTTGCAAAAAAGATCGGCCCTAAATCTAGGCACGATCGGCCTATTGCGATCACGGATTTAAGACGAATATCGGACGATTTTGATCGATCGGGACATCTCCAGTTCTAATATGGAAATGTTGAAGGAATATTGCGGGTTTAATAAAAGTTAAGCTCAATCGACAGCATTTGTGGCATGATGTTGATTACCACAAAAAAATATTTGGTCTCGACCCTCCTCTTCTTCCAAAATAGCAAAAATCGAGGTTACAGTGAGGCACTAACAATGGAAGTGAAAGGGGCCAATTTTTGTAGGGTTTAAAGGCAGAAATGTGAAGCTTATTGTTTTATAAAAGCACTTACATTAATATTTTTGATCAAACTCATGCATTATTTGAGCTATTAAGTTGTTTAAATCATCATTTTTACAGTAATTTTAGGGTTTGTTGACATTATGTTGTCATTGCAATTAAGTTGTAAAATTTCTTTACATTTATTACATTAAAATCATGTATATTTTTAATGTTTTGTGGCTATACTTTTGAAAAAGTGAGTATTTTAATGGTTACAGATTGCACCCCCCCCCCTTTTCTTAAGAAAAGAAGGGGCAAATCAAAATACATTTTTGTAGTAATCAATTTTATGCCATAAATGCTGTCGATTGAACTTAACTTGTATTGAACCCGGAATATTCCTTTAAATGTGTATATCTGCTAAAAGCTTACCTTGATCCTGTACAGTAAAATCAGTGGTGACCAGTGGTGGCACCTGACCTCTGACATTTGTGACATAGACCTGGCCTCCTCTCTTAGCTTGGTCATCCTCAATCACTTGAGTCTGCAACATAAAAGTCAGATTCATGTACGGTTAACAGAGATGGTGGTTTTGGGATCAACAAATTACTTTGATGCTTGTTTGTGCCAAATTTGATTAACTCTAATTTTTCTCTGCTATTACCGTGCTTGGAACCGAATCAGGATCCAGCTTCTTTTGAGGAGGCCCTGCCATTTGGGCTGAACCTCCTTGAAAGCCTCCTGGGAAAGCACCTGTTGGTGGCCCTGCCATCTGTGGTCCTGCCATCTGTGGTCCTGCCATCTGTGGTCCTGCCATTTGCCCACCATAGGGGCCTGCAATCGGGCTTCCTTTTAGATCATAAATACAGAATGGCTATTTTAGCTTGTAAACATACACAACCAGTCAAAAGTTTGGACACGCCTACTCATTCTTGAGTATTGTTATTTTTCACATTATAGATTAATAGTAAAGCCATCAAACCTATCAAATAACACAAACGTGAGGGAATTATGTAGTGCCCAAAAGTGTTCAATAAATCAAAACTATCTTATATTTTAGCTTCTTCAAAGTTATAACCCATTTGTCAGCTCTGAACACCAGGTATTCTGTCAACCAAAGTGCCATCTCGTATGCTTTTTACACAATACTGTACGAGTTCCCATATGGTATGCAGTAGACTTGTTGGCTGCTTTACCTTCACTATCCAGTGATATCCAGTATCCAACTCATCTATTTACAATCTTTAAAATGTAGTTTTGTAAAGAAATTCATACAAGGCATATGGCATAATGTCTACAAAACAAACTTTCAGCATTTAAAAATAACTTAGCTTAACTATGCCTATTTGTTTAACTGGTAGGGTTCACCACTTAATAATCATTAAACTTATTGAGTAAATCCACAAGTTTTTACCTGGTTGCTGTGGATAGCCTTGCGTTCCATGTGGTTGTTGGAGTCCAACTCCCCCCATAGAGATACCCGGTCCAGATGGGCCAGACATTCCCATTGGTGGAGCTTGCATAGAACCCATTGTGACCAATGGTGGAGGAGATCCCAGTGTGGGTGGCTGTTGTCCTGGTAGAGACAGCGGAGGATGTCCCATCGCTGGTGGTGGAGATGTTTGATATGGCTGTGGTGCTGAGCTGGAGGAGGACTGTGGTGCTTGCATGGGCCTTTGGCCTGAAAGTCATGGTACACAGGCATAAACTGACCCAGTTAAAGCAATGACATTAGCTATTTTAGGATCAAGTGACAATTTAGAGAGGAACTACTTTGAATGTGCTTATAAAACGGCATGATTTACCATATCCTGCAAAGTTCATTGCACTCATTTGATTGGTCAGCTGTTGAGTTGGAGGCGGGGCTTGTGCCATGCTGTTATAAACACTTTGTGGTGGTTGTCCATAAGGAGACATGGAAGGAGCCGAGGCAACAGGAGGGGGAGGGTAACTAATGAGAGTAAAAGAGTAAATAAGCTTCCGAAGATATTATCAAGTATTAGCTAATAATATATCATTTAAAAGTGAAATGTGAACTTATTTTCCATGTGCTTTCACCTATCCCAGCTTAATATGCAGAGACAACTATTAGTAAGTGTTTTCAAAAAGTGCAAACACTGTGGCACTTTCAAATCATCGCCCTGTTTGTTTGAGCGTCCTGACCAGCATGACACAGCAACACTGGCTCAACCAATGACGTGTGTTTTGGGCGGGACAATCTGTTTAACTGACGAATGGAATGCTTGGAAAACCTGTTTGAAAACAGTAATAATTTTTGCAATTCCGTTTGGTTACACTAGTAGTGCAGAAAATAACTCACTTCACCTTTAAATTATAGTGCATCATATAGAACTAGAATTTACCCATGGGCATGGGCCCCATTCTGCTGAATGTTAGCTCCATACTGGCTGGATGCTGGTAGTGGGGGCATCCCAGAAGGAGAGAAGGCAGGTGGCTTGAGCATACCTGAAAAGACAGCAATGATTTTAGATGTATCATGTGATTTGCAAATAAACTTTTGTTTATGCAACTATGAGATCATGATATGTACGTTATAAGAGTCATGATTAGAGGTTTTCCTAGTTGGTTGTCTCTGTCTATTTGAGTCTATTCATCCAAGCTGGGGTTGTGTTTATACAATGTTTTCTTCTCAAGGTTACGCCTATATCATAAGGATAATATGGACTCATCGGTAGTATAAAAGAACTGGACACACAAAAAAAAAAAAAATACTTCTACATTTTACCTGTTTGAGGGGCAGAATAAGCCTGTGGCGGAGATCCATAGACCCCGTAATGGGACTGAGGTGGGGGGTTCCCAAATCCAGTAGAGTATCCCCCCATTCCAGCCTGGGCCTGGGAGTATGGAGGGGTAGCAACATAACCCTGCTGACTCATTCTACTGTTATAATTCTTTCATTCCAGTCCAGAGAAAAATCGGTGGCCTGGAATTAACAAGATTGGAAACACTTTGTTACACATATACATGTATTTACTATAGTAATATCAGTCAGTTATGCGTAATTACAAGCAACTAACCCTAAACTAAACCCTAACCCTAAACCTATAGTAAGTACATGTTGTAAATTAGTAATAAACAGTAATTACTTGGGTAATTACACTGTAACAAGGACTCATTAAAATAAAGTGTAACCACAAAATTAGCTGAATTAGAACATACTTTGCATGATTTTTGCATCAACTGGAACTCATTTTTACAGGTAACTTTACATGGACTGACAGAGTTGTGATATTCTTCTAAAAACATTAATTTGTGTTCAGCAGAAGAAAGTAAGTCATAAACATCTGGGACGGCATGAGGGTGAGTAAATGATGACACATTTTTTTTTTGTTATTTTTTTGGTGAACTATCCCTTTTACTTTTAGCTTTAAAACCATGAAACTTTAACATAATTTTGTTATTTCAAACCTAACAGTTGCATTCAACATAATACTGAATTTACTCTTGCAAAGTGAATGAAACTAAGCCAGAAACAATCTGAATTATGGGATACGATTACCTCAATCCTAAACACGTTTGATCAGGACCTTTGACATTAAACTGCTAAGAGATAAGGGGTAATTATGATAACACAATCTGGATGCATTTCCCTGAGTCAAGCTGCATCCAAAAATTAAAAAAAATCCTTGTTTTGCTGGTGTATGAAACCTTGAAACAAGTTGAGGACTTCATGTAAAATATTTAAAGCTTGTTAGCTGGTAGTCGAGTGTTTTTAGTAATAATAATAATAATAATAATAAACATTATAACTGACTCATAAACTAATTATTTTTCCTCAAAGTGCTTAAAGCACTTTGGCCAAACTTAAAGGAATGCCTATTAACATATGTAACACATTAGAGCTATAAGTCAACTCCAGCAACAAAAATAAATAATAAATACTCGGTGACACATGTCCCATGTTTTATAAAATATCTGAGAAATGTTTTAAGCTGTTTTCCAATTGAAATGTACAAATGTTTTAATATCAGTAACTCCATATCATGTTTATCAAGAGTGGCCTGTAAAGATGTCGGATTCATCATGTCATCACTTCTCCTGGAAAGGCCTATGCAAGATAAACGCTCAAGTTAAGATCGTGAAATATGTCTTGTGTTTATCACGATACACACTATTCAGAATAGTGATAATGACAGAGATGGGTCAACACTATAGGCATATTGTAGGTGTAAATGTACAGTAGCAGTCAGTCTTCCCACTGCCCTGAACTGCCACGTCAAAGACCGTTATGACGGAGCTCGTAATGTTTCAATGCACTTTACAGCTGACTTCACTGAATAAAGTCCATCGGAATACAATCCAGCACTTGCAATGGACTTGGTCGATATATTGATAAGGAACCGCGTCCACCAGCTGTCGCTCTATTGATACAAAGTTACCAAAGAATTTCTGCTGGACACGGAAACTGACAGATCACGCAAGCTTTACATTTCTCATTGAATTATGACAAACAGCGCTTTCGGACTATAGTGGAAATGCGGCTGTCCTTCAAAACATAACAAAATAATATGGGCTTACCTCAAAGACAATGATGATCTGGAGCCTCCTTTCCACTGCTGATGTTGAATTGCGTGCCGAAAGTGCCACGTCAAACTCCAGCACCCGGTCTTTTTGCGTGTACAGCGTCATAGAGCAACTGCCTCTGCGCATGCGTGCAGTGCTGGGGAACTCTACACGTCAGCAAGGATTCTGATGTGCGTAGTGCGCACTGCGCTGCGTTGGAAACCTTACTCTGTTTATCATTTGGCCTTTACACATGGAAGAACCACATCATTATCTGAGATAAATGTGTTAGCTACTGCTTATAAAAAGAGCTTAAAATTAGCAAAAAATAGCTCGGCACCATTCAAGATTGTTCTAAATCTTAAGAGTAAAAACAAGTCTGATAAAAGGTGGTGGCAACATGTGACAACACTAACAGATAAAGAAGATTAAATGGACTGACACAGATAAAAACGTGTCATATATATTTTTCTGTTATTTAGGCTTTTGAATGTGATATAACAGAAGGTAAATATGAGTGACATTACAGGGGAAAAAACATAATAGAGCTTCTATTTTTGTATTCTTGTATTTTTGTATTATTAAGGCATGTCTTAAGACATTGTAAAGACTAAGTTGTTTTTGTTATTAAACTTTAGATAACAAAGCCCTTTATATAGGCTTTATATATATATATATATATATATATATATATATATATATGAAGCCAAAGTTTTAAAGGGATAGTTCACTCAAAAAATGAAAATTCTCACATCATGTAGGCCTACTCACCCTCATGCCATCCCAGATGTGTATGACTTTCTTTCTTCTGCTGAACTCAAATAAAGATGTTTAGAAGAATATCTCAGCACTGTAGGTCCATTCAATGCAAGTGAATGTTGACCAAAACTTTGAAGCTCCAAAAAGCACATAAAGGTAGCATAAAAAAAAATCAATAAATGTTTTAAACCGATCCAATTGTGAGTTTTGCATGAGGACAAGCCAAAAACAAAAATCCTTTTTCCACAAGAAATCTTCACATTAGCTGTCTCCATTGCGATCATGATTTCAAGCTCAATTACACCAGAGACTATTTAGCAGAGAAGGGCTACTTCTATTAAAATAAATGGGAGGAATTGGAACGTCCAACCAGGGATGGGTTGCTGACAGTGCCCAAGGGCCCTTGACTGCTAGGGGCCCTTGACTGCCCAGGGGGGCCCTGGGCTTTAAGGTTGTGTGATCCAGTTTGGAGATCCCCTGCTAGAAAACCCAATAACTATGAAAACTCTCCTGCTCAACAACTTTGGGCCATGAAAATGAACCCCACCCCGTCAACAACTTTTGGAGGGTGGCCCTTGAAGATAATTGGCCCTGGTGCCTTTGCAAGTCATAATCCATCCCTGCGTCCAACGCAGAGCTAGCGCGCAACCATCAACAGATGTAGAAAGGAAGTATGGCCTTACAGGTAAAAGAGCCAATCACCTTTAAGATACAGACATTACCTGTCAATCAACTCGAGAATGCACATGCACATTAGCTGTACATTAGCATGCTTTTTTGCTTCTTTAGAGGTAAAGAAGCAAAATTTATGTGACCAGTGTTGGCAGATTTTACTGCTGATCTGAAATATGTTGTTTGATTGTAATCTTGACCAACCATTTTGGAGATTTCTGTCTTCCCCCATTCAAGTAGGTAGAAGCTGCACTGTCATGTCTGGAAATAGCCTCCTGAGAGCATTCCAAAGGTGGCCGACTGTGGACTGACTTGCTAGAAAGTCCTTGCTTACTCTTCCTAGCACCATCTAGTGCCCTGCCAGAGCCCTTCTATCAATGAAACCTACAAGGTTAGCATGGCAATGCATTATGCGGTGTTCCAACAGACATTCTGTGGTCAGTAAACTGGCTATGGAGGAGATTGTATTGAATAAAAAACTTAATGAACTGACTACCTGTCTGCTAATCTTCAACATATTTTTCACTAAACAATCCTTTGTGAATGAACTATGTGTGGAGTATACTATGATAAAAAAAAAAATTATGAGAAGACAAATTCACAACAGGTAGGTGTCAGTTTACGGCTCTCCCCATTCATTTGTATGGTACCTGGAAACACTGACTTACAGTTGTAACAGGCTAGTTGGCTATTGGGTATGGATCCAAGACAGGTTGTTATTTAAGTAAATAAAATAATCTCTGGCCCTGTGCATGCATCAAGCACTGGAGAGTGTAATTGAGCTTGAAATCATGATCGTGCCTAGAGACTATGGCAAAATCTACAGTAAAAAAATAGTAACATTTTGGTCTGCTCTCACCCAAAGCCGGTTTGATCGCTTCAGAAGACATGGATTAAACCACTGGAGTCTTATGGATAACTTTTTGTAGGATGAGTAAATGATGAGAGAATTTTCATTTTTGGGTGAACTATCCCTTTAATAGTGAGATTGAAGTCTGTCTTGGATCCATGCCCATCTTGGCTTTCATATCCATACTTTCTGTTTTGTGTCTCCCTGGTTATCTCATTTTGTACTTCTTTAAGGGTTTTCTCTAGAATTAATGTTGACTTTATAAAGTCTGTTTCTCTTCTGGGTTCATTAATCATGGTTGTAAAAAATCTTCTGAAATTGGTCTGTAGCTCTCTCTCTCTCTCTCTCTCTCTCTCTCTCTGGTGGTCTTGATTAATACATCTTTGATTAAATCCTGGAAATTGTTTCTGACCCATATAACTAGTGAGATGCCTGAAAGCCTTCTTCATTTACTTTAGTATTCCTTCTTGATTTGCCAGTGTAGTGCTTCTGTGTAGCCTGTACATGCTCCGCATTATTACTTTAAACAGACGAACGAACAGTGGCATTCAAAAAATGCTCATAGTAGGAGATTTCCAAAATGATTAGCTAGTAAGGAAGAAAAAAAATCTATGGTTTAATCAATGTCTTCTGAAGCAATCCAGTTGGTTTTGGGTGAGAATAGACCTTACTGTTTAATTTATTGTTTATTGTTAATTTTGCCACTGCAGTCTCTAGGCATGATCATGGTTTCAAGCTCGATTTCACTTCCTAGTACTTGATACATGTGCAGAGTCCTAGATGGCACTCGAAAGTGTAAACAAGCTTGAAATCATGATAGCAAATGAGAATGCAGATATCATGATTTACAGTTAAAAAAAAAAAATCATTTTGGTCTGTTCTCCCCCAAAACCGAATGGATCGCTTTAGAAGACATTGATTTAACCACTGGGGTCAAATTAATTACTTTTATGCTACCTTTATATGTTTTTTGGAAATTCAAAGTTCTGTCCACCATTCACTTGCATTGTATGGACTAACAGAACTGATATATTCTTGAAAAATCTTTGTTTGTGTTCTGCTGAAGAAAGAAAGTTATACTTTCAGTTATACATCTGGGATGGCATGAGGGTGAGTAAACGATGACAAAATATCATTTTTGGATGAATATTCTTTAATGTAATGGTGGAATGCCAGATTAATTCTAGTGAATTGGTTTGTTCGAATGGTTCATGTAAATGTTATGCAAAAACTGATAAAATATAAAAAATATCAAGAATGGGTTTTGCCCAAAACAAGTCTAATATCAACCATACCCACTTTTTTGCATAACCTGTTGTGCCATTGTTAGCTCTCAGTTCAGATTTAGTTCCCTAGTACATAAATAAAATGTGATGAGGACCTTAAACTTTTTAATAATCAAGTCCAAACAATAAATCTCACGCTTTGTTCTGAACACTGTTGCTTGAACACAAGCTACAGTGCAATGCTCCTCGGGAAGATTTCTAAACTATGATGCCAGAAAGAGGGCCGGACTCCAGATGCACCAAAGGCAGTCTTTCAGATATCTCTCTGAACAAACGCAATATTTCACAGAGTGGAGGATTGCTGCAGGAGGATGGGTACTGGGGATTATGTATGCGTAACTCTGCGCGGTGGTACGCCATGGGGCTTCAGACTCCGCCAGAGCGCTCAGGAGCCTCAACATCTTCTTCAGGTGTTTGAGGTAAGACTATATACCATAATCAATATGATGACAATAACCATCACTGTCTATACAACATTAGATATAGATGACCCGGAAGGGTTGACATCTGTGGTTTTCTTTCATTATGGCCATTTCTCCTATACTTCAATGTTGTTGTTGTTGTTTTTTTTTAATGATTGTATTGAATAATTGTATTGATCTTTACTTTCAAAGCTTCCCTTCTGGATGAGGTTGGGTTGGTGTAATACATTTATGTCAACATCTGTAATAACCATCTGAGCTGCTTTTGAGAGTTGCCAAGCACCTACTGTAATCAGTCTCCTGTAAATGATGCCATTTTAACACCACTAAACAATGACTGCTAACCATCTTTGTTGTATATATGGGCAATGTTGTGAGCGGCTGTTAAGTTGAATATTTGTATAGTGACGGAATTGCTTGGCCACCAGCGTAGTTTAAGCTTTACTTGATAAATGTTTATTGGCAAAGCTGTTTTTTCTTTAGGTGAGTTTTCTAGGGAGAAATGGACTGCGCAGGCTTTGCTTGTCCCTCAAGATTTGAGCAAGGGCCCTTATATGGTCACAGCAATGTTAACATAGTTTGTTGGCCAAGTACAAGCTGTCTGCAATTACTCCCATAGATATCAATAATCTAAACTGTTTGTTCTGGAGGGTCTGAAAATGTTAGTGGACCTTTGTACTATAGAGGTGTCACAGAATGCATACAGTGTAATTGATTGGTTTCAGTTATTCACATTTAAGATTTGTGAGTGCAAACATACAGTTTCTTTCTTGTGTCTGCTGAATTTTGTAGTATTTTGATGGAAGGAGCCCCCATGCTCAGCGCCACCCCCAACCTCCAGACCTCTGGTTTATACAGACTTCTGTTTATACTTAGATGCTTTGCTTACTTAACAGCTTAACAAGTTTAAATGAGATCTTCATATACATGAAATACAGTATATTGTAACATAATGTCATATCTACAGTGGTTTAGATGTTTTCTCTTTAAAAAAAATAAAAAATCTAACACACACATTGCCATTAAGTCCTATATACAAACCTCATATGGGACAATTAAGGTACATTGAATACATTTACACCTGCTTACCAGGAGTACACCTTGACAAACCATGTGTACTGTGAATAAAGCTCCTTTTGTCTGTGCTTGATGAAAAACTGTGAGCCTGAACTTCGTGCAATAGTTCTGATTTCACATTATGAGCACACAAATAGGGTCGAAAACTGGTCAATAGAACTAACTAACGAAAGGAGTCCCCTAGTGGTCACTGATATTTAGGATGATCAATGTTCCTAGCTGTATAAAGCGAGTTAAATAATTTATTTATTAACTGAAAAGCTTAAATATTTGTAGCTACATAAAAAGTTCTCCCAAATATAGTTTCTAGTTGAATAAAACAGTAATAGACATTAGTATGATCTCAGTTCTTATTAAGACCCCTATCTAAAGTTAATATGTGTTTTTATAGGCTCCACACTTTAGCTCTGGCATAATTCCAGTAAACAAAAATGTGACTTTTGGTAATGATACAACACACAAGTTAGAACCTCATAAAAATATAACTGGCAAAGTAAGCAGCTGTTTTGTTAATAAAACATTTCACTGTAATACTTTTAAAGCAAACCTTTTAAAATAAAGTTGCATTGGAGAAATGCAGTTTACAGGAATGTGTCCACTGAGCCTTTGACTGATATTTTCAACAGCAACATTCAACATCTAGGTATACATAACTTTGCCATAAACATAAAATAACCTTTGAACAAATGCATTATACATTTGCTTGGCATGAATAAGAATATGTACGTGTGAATATGAATGATTGTGCTTGTGTTGTAACTTGTCCTAATTTGATCAAGATGGTTCTTGTTTGTAACAGGAATATACAGACACCTGATATATGGCAATATATGCAAAAAACATATATGTAATATACACTCACTGAGCTCTTTATAAGGAACACATGAACACTTATTTATTCATGCTATTAGCTAATCAGCCAATCATGTGGCTATGCATAAAATCATGCAGAATCAGGAGCTTCAGTTAATTTTCACATCAACCATCAGAATGGGGAAAAAATTTGATCTCAGTGATTTCGACCATGGGATGATTGTTGGTGCTAGGCGGGCTGGATTGAGTATTTCTGTAACTGCTGATCTCCTGGTATTTTCACCCACAACAGTTTCTAGAGTTTACTCAGAATGGTACCAAAAACAAAAAAACATCCAGTGAGCGGCAGTTCTGTGGACGGAAGAGCCTTGTTGATGAGAGAGTTCAACGGAGAATGGACAGAGTGGTTCGAGCTGTTAGAAGGCTACGGTAACTCAGATAACCACTCTGTACAATTGTAGTGAGCAGAATAGCATCTCAGAATGCACAACATGACAAACTTCAAGGCAGATGGGCTATAACAGCAGAAGACCACATCCGGGACGTTATAAGGACCATTGTGTTCTTAATAAAGTGCTCAGTGAGTGTGTAATATATATGCTACAGTATGTTTGTATAATATGTAAAAACATTATATACTTTAATATGTTTATTAATGGCCATATATCAGATTTCTGTATCACTATATACCGTATCGCCTTCGGCTTGCTTACTGGGGTTCTAAATACAATTATTATTTAATTATTTAATTTCTATACACATATTACAATCATATTTACTCAAACTACACAATGATCATTGTAAGACATTTTAGATGTTTAAGTTAATTTAGTATTTTTTTTTTGTTAACGCATGATATCCTTTAAAGCTGCATTGAAACAATGTGTGTTGTGGAAAGCACAAACTTGTTTTTTTTAGCTGAAATCAAATTGTAACAGTTCAGCAGCTACTGGTCAGCCATTTGTGAATGAGTCCATGCTCTTCTAGAAAGGGAAAGGCAGATGTCATGCTATACAGAAGCAAATGTGACAACTTTTATTTGAATAAGATGAATAACAAATAATTTTTTATAAAAAATAAAAAAATTATATCAGACTTTTGTTAATCTGGAACTATGTTAGATCTGTATCTGACTCCATGCTTATGAGACATGTGAGATACCACATTTTGCTAAACGCTCAAATATTTGCCTGCTCGAGCTGATGGTATGGTCATTCTCACAGATACTTGCTTCCTCAGAACATCTTTGTGGAGTGACCCCATTGCTTTTCTATGCCATCTGGAAGATATAACTTTTGCCTGACGCAAGAACTTTAAAAGAGCTGAACGACAACTTTGCTAGAGCAACATGTCATGATGGACAGTAGGTCAAAGTGATACCAAAGGTCAGACATACTTGAATGGCATGGTTTTTGTTGTTAGCAGGACAACAAAATATTCTAATTTTATTGTAAGTGATCGTTTTGTTCACTATTCATGCATTTATTTCTATCTCATATAACGTTTAGTGGAGTTTAGTTGTCACAATGGCTAAATCTCAATAACTATAAAGTTCTTTGGTCAAAAGACCAATTTCACAAATGTGTTTTCTCCAGCCATGTGTTTTATGTTGGGGTTAAAACCCTTTTAAAGGTTCACTCAGCGATTCCTGAGAAACGCTGCTGATATTCAAACTCAACTGCCAAAACATACACGCAACTCTCTTCAGTGCTCCTTTGGAAGCTCTGTCCTCGACTTATCGTATTCCTTCTTTTTTAGTTCATATTCGTCTGACCTTTTTCTCTTGGTCTGTTTCTCAGCCATTTGTCCTCCTTGGAGTTTAGAAAGTTTGCATCAGCCAGATATGCCATCGCTCTTCTAATGAATTTCCCACTCGCTCTGCCCCAACACCCCATACTGTGCACGTGCAAGAATCAGGGCAGGACTGGTAATCTGGCATACCGGGCATTTTCCCGGTGGGCTGATGCACTTTGGGGCACTTTCAGGGGCAGGCTGGCAATCGGGAGAACCAAGTGGGCCGGTGGGTCAGCCGCGAAATGGGCCGAATGGGCGCAATAATCTCAAATGAGCCGCCGCCTTATGCAGAACGGACCACAAAACGGCACAGCGATATGCAGAAAAGGCCAGCGAACCTTTAAATGAAAATACCTTTAGTAAATTCCATTCTCCAAACTAGCAAGTTATCACAAGGGTTTAAATGTGTTAAATTTATACATTTTTTATAATTACAGTATTTGTTGGCCAAAACAATGCTTTGATATTTTTGTATGTAACCTTTTATATTTTTCTGTTTGATTATATTTGTTTGTGTTTAATAATTTTTTTACTTTTTAAAATTTGCTGAAGTTTATAATAGACGGTTTAATGTCACATTCTATTGTGACAACTTGCCCCATATAGTGTAACAACATGTCCCGCTATTGTTGAGTAAAAGTATTCAGTATTATTGTTATTGTATATTATTATTATTGTTTAGAGAATAAACTGTGAGAACTAGTCAGAGTCTCCTCTTTATGTTGGTATGGGTATATATATAGTAATTCAGTAATTTGTCTAAAAACATTATAGTACTAAATATATATAATTATGAGCATTGTCTGATCATGCAAAAAAAAAATAAGTTTGCTATTAGTCTGCTCCTTTCTTCTGTATAGGTCATGCACTGAAAGAAAATCAAGGTTCTTTTCTTGCAGAGACAAGGGGGCTAGATGATGAGTTCATTTTTATTATTAGATTCATAACTGACTCTTTGGAACATGCACATACAAAATTATTTTCAAAATGAACCTTTAGACCTTTGGAACGCTTCCATAAATCAGTATTGAAGAGCTATGTTTAACCTTAAGCCATTTAGCCATCTAAATTACTGCTGGATTTACTTATGAGTGCTGCAGTACACCGCAACCACACACACACTACAAACTTACAGAACAAGTAAATTAAAGTACTCTATTAACAGCTAATGTGGATCTAACAGTGGGAACCTGACAATCTGTGGGCCTCCATGGTTTATTGTACCTGAAATGTCTGATGGAAATTGAAACAGATAATTGCTCTAATCTGTGAGAGAAAGAACTAGCCGAGCCGCACATGATATCTTTCCCACAGTGGGCTTTCCAGCACATTGTATTTACTTAGTGTGTGTATAGGGCCAACTCTAATTGTGGTTTCTCTTCCAAAATTGTAATTTAAAAATTTACTTTTGTGTGCCAGATGATGTTTAGTTATTATTCCCATGTAAAAAATGTCTTAAGAAGCAGTTGGATTTCAATGCAGACTTAAGAACAATACTTTTTATCATTTATAGAGTTTACACCCTCACTTCCATCTGTTAGACTTTCACTTGAACTGACATTCTCATCTTACTAAATAGCACTGCCTTTGGCTCTCACTTAATATTTTGTTGTGCCGTTTGCACCTACTGTAGCACTTCAGCTGCATTTTATTTGCAAATATATTGAAAGTTGTATTTACAAGTAAATATGTATGTCATCCCCCCTAACTTCCCTTGTCATAAGGACACTTGCTGGATGTCAAAGGTATTTTCTGTTCCTTTTTTAGATGAGAACTGTCAGGATCCTTCCCTCTTTTTCATTTGAGCAGTGACTACAGCTTCAGTTACTAAACAGTGCCACAACATCATGGTTTTATTCAATTAAAGAACCTTTACCATAGTATAATGGTTTTAAAACTGCTTTGCTAGATTGTTACAGCAGTAGCTGTTTTTTAGGCCACGTTGTTAACAAATTTTAACAGGAAAATACTGTGTGGTGATGTTTGCAATATTTATGCTATAATGAGTTGTAATTCTGTTGGCCAACTGTGTCTTAATAAAAAAATGTCTACTCTGTGGTCCTATTGCTTGTTTAATAATGTATTTGTAGGCTAAGGACTTTGTCTAAAAGTGAAACAGCCAAAAACAGAACCTTTCAGCAGATCACTTATACTTTATTATACTAATTATTAGAAGTCCCACAGACAATAATGTCAATAGTTACTTTTTTATGGCATTTCCTTTATTGACCGCACACTGCCCTCTAATGGCGGTTAAAAGAAACTATATTGTCCTCAGATTACTTTTTTTTTTTCAAACAAATGTTGTCCACAGGTCTCTCTCAGTAGGCAGTAATGCAACTTCACAAATAAGCACAAATTGAGCATGTTGGAATGTGTTACCAAACTGTGGATTTTAGATTAAAATGTCAAAGCCTAAAAAAAAAAGTGAAACATGCGACTGCAAAAATATTTTCATAGTAAACAGTTGGAAGCTTGTTGTAATTAAAACATATTTATGCATCGATAGCTATTCTCAAAATACAATATAGTTTCACTTTTTTATTATTATTTAAAATCCATGATTAACTGTCCGAAATGTGCTCCTTAAGGTCAGCAGTGGTGCTCATGCAGGTGATGCAAATTGGAGTTTGGAGTTTCACATGCTAATCCCATTTCTACTTCTTCTTCCAGATATTTCCTTAAACAATAAGCCATTAGGGGACAGTGCATTAGAATGATGATTCTCTTAAACAAATTAGCACTCACTTCGCTTAATGGGAAAGTTCACCCAAAATTACAAATTCTTTCATCATTTACTCAACCTTATGCCATCCCAGATGTGTACGACTTTCTTCTGCAGAACACAAACAAAGATTTTTAGAATAATATTTTAGCTCTGTAGGTCCAAACAATGCAAGTGAATGGTAAACAATATTTTGAAGCTCCACATAAAGGCATAATAAAAATAATTTATATGACTCCAGTGGTTTAATCAATAACTTCAGAAGCAATATGATAGCTGAGGAACAGATCAATATTTAAGTCCTTTTTATTATAAATCTCCACTTTCACATTCTTTCACATTCTGAAAGTGAAAGTGGAGATTTTTAGTAAAAAGGATTGAAATATTGATCTTTTTTTCACTCAAAGTGATTGCAAAGCTTCAGAAGACATACATTAAACCATTGGAGTTGCATGGATTACTTTTATGCTGCCTTTATGTGATTTTTGGAGCTTCAAACATCTGGTCACCATTTACTTGCATTGAAAAGACCTACAGAGCTGAGAAGTGCTTCTGAAAATCTTAATTTGTGTTCAGCAGAAGATATAAAGTCATACACATCTGGGATGATTGAATTGTAATTTGTTTGGTGAACTATCCCTTTACATACAAATAACTCAAGCATGCTGTTCAAGCAATAGTCTATTACACAGAATTGCTTAATTTGAAATGGTGCCTAGACCTGAAATAAAATATTTACAAATATGTTATTTACATTTTGGTGTGAGCAGATGTGTGTGCATGCACGGTGAGCTGTGATACAGATTTTTATTTGGATGGGTTGATACCTCATTGGCAGATATTTCAAGGTCTCCTGGAGAGAAGAAATGTCCATGTCACACCAGCTGACCAATGGTGTTCCTCAAGGATCTTCTCGATATATACATCACTTGGACCGATCATTTAGGCACATTTATTTTCCCACCACTGCTACGCAGACTGCTACTCTGTCTCAGCTCATATCTCTGCCTGCCTCATAGACATTTCGGCCTGGATGAAGAAACACCAACTTCAGCTCAGCCTTGCCAAGACAGAACTCCACGTGATCCCAGCCAACCGATCTGTTGACCACAACCTCACTATTCATCTTGGTTCAGCTACACTAATACCAACCAGAACAGCTCAGAACCTGGGAGTGGTGGTAGATGACCGGCTTAATTTTACCACCCACATCTCATCAACCGCCCGGTAATGGAGATTCGCACTGTACAACATCAGGAAAATATGTATGAATATGCTGCACAATTTCTGGTCCAAGCTCTGGTCATTTCAAGACTGGACTACTGTAATGTTTTGTTGGCTGACCTCCCAGCTAACACAGTTAAGCCACTGCAGATGGTCCAGAATGTAGCAAAGCATCTGGTCATCAGTAGCCAAAAAGGGCTCATGTCACCCCACTCTTGATTTCACTTCACTGTCTACCTGTAGCTGCCTTCATCAAATTCAATGCTTTGACTCTGGCCTTCAGAACAGCCAATGGAACTGCACTCTCTCACTTCAATTGACTTCTGCAGGTCTGTGCTCCAACTCGCTCTCTGCATTCTACAAATGAGCGGCGCCTGGTGGTCCCATCGCAAAGAGGCTCAAAGTGTATTTCACGATCGTTCCCTTTCTCTGTTCCACTGTGTTGGAATGAGCTTCCCACCTCCACACAATCTGCTGATACCATCTCAACATTCAAGAATCAGCTGAAAAAAAAATAAATAAATATATATATATATTACACTTCTCTGTCTCTTTCTTCTGAGCTAGCACTTATACTACTCCAGCCACCTTGAGAGCTTGGCAGTACAACACTGTAGGTGTTGTTGAACTTGCTGTTCTACAACCTGATTGAAATTGCTGTAGCATAAATGCTGTCTTCTGAAGACATGATGTGACACCTGTAGTTTGAAGATCTAGTTTGGTGATTTATCTAAGAAGTGTATTTATAGTGAAGGTATTTATCACTTGTATAAGGTCATAAATAGATTTACATGTATTTTTGTAATGCTGTCATTGTACTCTGTCATTGCAATGGCTTGTACTGCAATTGGCAGCTTAAAGAAGGTCATCTTAGGACTCGTTCTTTGATTCATTCACTCACTCACTCATTCTACAATTTTACTTATTCATTCATTTATTTATTTATGTATTTATTTATTTTTACATTCAGATACAATTGAAACACAGATGTATTCAGAGATAGATCAGCAGTAAAGATGTATTCGCTCTAAATATTTCATTCTCACTCATACAGTAAATACACAGTATAATCTGTGTTACAGATAGTCTCCCTGTGGTTCAATATAGGGTTTCACTATGCTTAATATCTAGCTTAAACATTTTAATTATACTTGTGATAAGTCAAGCAGTTACACCCTATCGTTATTAGTAAAGGCAATTTTAGAGGAAGGATTGCTCTGCTTTATGACTTGACCTTATAGCAGGGTTGATTTGTGATGCTCTCAAAGTTACAAAGGGCTGATTTTAAAGCTTATGTTGATGTGTCTCTGCTTCTCTGTGTAAGGGTCATTGACCTGCTTTGGTCAGTAGCACTGTTAAGTCATTTGACATGCAGCTGTTGTGATGCGTATATTAGAGGCACTTGGTCTAAATAAAGATACACTGTCTCTTAACCAAGGATGGGTTTGTATAATGCACATTCAGACCAGTTTACAGAAGTATCAATTTTTTAATGTAAATAGTTTGGTGCTTCTTTGCTTAGCTGGTCTTTCTATATTTATATTACAGTCAAACCTTTTTTGTTGAAAAGTTCAAGGCAAATTTTCTCCTCTTAAAATCTGTAATGTTAGCTGATAATCAAGTAACTACTTTTTACTGAAATAACATGTCCCTCCAAAAGGGATTGTTCACCCATAAAGGACATTATTCACCCTAACATTGTTCCAAGCAAATATAACTTTCCTTCTTTCTTGGAATACAAAAGGAGATAGAAAGCTAGGCATAATGTTAGCCTCAGTCATCATTAACATTCATTGCATCTTTTTCTCTGGCTAATGTTCATCAAAAGATCTCCTTTTGTGTTCTAAGAAAGAAATTAATTTCATTTTTGGGTGGATTAAAAATCTAAGTTGCCTAACTGAAAAAAACACATTATACTTAAGTCATAATGACAGCAAACATTTACATTCATCAAGTGCAATCTTGAATTCGGTATAGGTGTCTGTTGTATTAAACAAAACAATCTGTGATTGTTTTCTTTCTTATAGATAGAGGATGGTAGTCCTGCTTCCCAGGCTGGATTGTGTGAGAATGATGAGTTGTTGTCAGTGAATGGGAAACCCTGCTCAAACTTCAGTCTTTCAAAGGTTAATGATCTCATTGAGGCCTCCACTGACTGTCTACTGCTGCTTGTCAAAAGGTACTTTATTGCTTGAGGAATGTTTTGATAGCACCAATGAACCACAGTATTTGCAGTGAGAATTTAACCTACGACTGGCTTACTTGCGGTTGTATTTGAACATTAAAGGCATATTCTGGGTTCAATACAAGTTCAGCTCAATTGACAGCATTTGTGGCATAATGTTGATTACATCAAAACAATATTCAAACTCGTCCCTCCTGTTCCTGTTCAAAAAACATAATTCAAGGTTACAGTGAGGCACCTACAATGAAAGTGAATGGGGCCACTTTTTGATGGGGTTTAAAAGGCAGAATTGTGAAGCTAAAAATTGTATAAAAGCACTTACATTAATTCTTCTGTTAAAACAAATGTATCATTTGAGCTGTAATGTTGTTTAAATCATTGTTTTTACAGTCATTTTAAGATTTTAGGGTTCATGGCATGACATCATCATGGCAACGAAGTTGTAAAATTGCAATAACTTTAAACAGAAAAGGTTAGCTAGCAATTTTGTCACACTAAAATCATGTTAACACGTTTATCATTTACGTCTTGTGGCTATACTTTTGAAACAGTGACTATTTTAGCATTTACAAATATGTTATTTACATTTTGGTGTGAGCAGATGTGTATGCATGCACAGTGAGTTTTTTTTATTTTTTTAAAGCCAAAATAAAAAATAAAAAATTATCTGGGCATCACAGGAACTGCATTTGAATGGGTTGATACCTCATTGGCAGATCTTTCAAGGTCTCCTGGAGAGAAGAAATGTCCAGGTCACACCAGCTGACCAATGGTGTTCCTCAAGGATCAGTGATTGGACCTCTCCTCTTCTCGATATATACATCACTTGGACCGATCATTGAGGCACATTTCTTTTCCCACCACTGCTACGCAGATGACATGCAGCTCATTCCAGCCTGATGACCCTATTGTCTAAATTAATCAACATCATGCCAAAAATGCTGTTGATTGAGTTTAACTTGTATTGAATATTTTATTCAAGCTGGGATATGAGCAAATATTGTATAGCTTACAAAACATCACCTTGTTAACTTTAAAACTGCCAATGGATTTCAATCTTTGATTTAAATTATTTTTTTTTAACTAGCACTTTTATAAAGGATATTGCTTTTTTGCATTTAATTCTAGCTGCATAACACAATATTTAAGCCTCACATTACTTACACTAGATCTGATGCTATTAAGATTGATATCCAACGCATTGAGTTGGATAGTTATTTGCATTTTATAGCATTGTTGATGAAGTAGCTTGTTTATGGCTGTTGTGACCTTTGAAATACCAGACATATACACAAACACATGGAAGTGATCTACATTTAGAGTCTTTAAATACTAATACATGGTTCTCAATGATGTCCACATTTTGATAATCAAGTTCTTCCAATGTTAACTGAAAATGAAATTTTGGGGGGTAAATTTACAAGTTTCCTAAAATGATTTATCTAACAACAAATAGCTTGAAATAGATAAATAATCATGATCTCCTCCTTGTAGATGCTGTAGCCAGCCTCAAAAGAGCCTTGAACTAGTTAGTACCACTCTAAAGATCCCAACTCCACCCAGCCTCCGTAACCCACAGGAAATGTACATATCTGAGTCCCAGGATGAGGCATATTTTGGGGAAACAGACAGTGATGCCGAATGTCCTGGGAGGTCTCAATTGGTCCGGATGCAAATTCAGGTACCAGCTTCTAGGAATAAAAGCAGACAAAACACCTCTTCCCAGGGAGATGGAGACACCAGTTTAGAGGTAACCCCAGGATCTGTGGTGGAATTACAGCTATCTCTTTCCAAAACCACCCTGGAAGAACCAGAGTGCACTTTACTAGGCAGTGCTTGTGGAGTTGTCGGAGAAGCCCATCAAAGAAAGACGAGTAAGGAATTCAAATTTACCACTGATTCATTTTCTCCAGATTGCCCTGTCTACATTCCCAGACAAGACCGGAAACCTCTTGGTCAAAGGGGTGTGTTGGTTAGCAAACCCTCTGCATTGCAGAGACAGGTGGAGGTGACCGTGTTGCAATTATCTGGAAGTAGTTCAGGGAAGGAGGGGGTGCAGGCCAGTGACCGGTTAGATTCTGCTGGAGAAGAAGGAGGGTACTTTGAAGAAGCTCCCACCTCCTCATCTGTGTCTTTTGGACTTCCCTCAGAGGAGTGGGACTCCGAATCGGAGAGGGAAGTCAACAAGCCCAACAAGCACCGGGCAAGGCACGCCAGTAAGTAACATCTAATTCTTAGAATGTTGCTTCTTATAGTGTCTTACGATGTCTGTTTGGAAGAGTATGATTTATTACAATAAATGCTTAGGTTATAGATTTAGCATCAGTGACAGTGTCAGCTCTGAATTGCTTGTGGATGTTTATGTCAGCTCTCAATTAAGCTTAACTATTCTACATACAGTATAAATTGACACAATGTATATTCAGGCTTTAAGTTTCTTTTAAACCATTTTTTTGCCATTCTATTGTAACAACTATGAAGAAAAAGTATTGCATTCTTTCAGTGATCATTGAGCATAGATGTGTGCATACATATGATCACTACAGTTTGGTTTAATTCTTCTAATATCAGATTTTTCTTTATATGGGCTCATATTTTAATGAGCTAAAATGAAATAAATGATTTACCGTGTAGCAGTGATGGGGTGGGGGCTTGCAGGGTGACATGACCGGTGAAGTTAAGAATAAAACATGGGCATGCTAATGATGCTTGCAGAACTGTCGTTTGACAGACACCAGCATATGTGACTCTGGCCCGTTATCCGATCCTTTAAAAAGGGCTATCTTAGCAGCATTGAATAGGGTGGAGCATGCTTCTATGGCTATCTCCATCTTAAGGTTGGAAAGACTAGAATCAGAAATGTAAGAGATTTAGTTATCAGGTTTCTCCTTTATTCTCTCTCTCTCTCTCTCTCTCTCTCTCTCTCTCTCTCTCTCTCTCTCTCTCTCTCTCTTTCTCTCTCTCTTTTCCAAAAACAATTTGAGCCAAAACTATTTTGAAAGAATTGATACAGTCATCTAGTGTAAATATTGGGCTTAACATCTAAATTTAATTTAGAATGTTTAAACATTTTCAAGCACTGTCACACCCACACAGTGCCCCCGTGGCTATTTTTACTCTTTTTTTTTCTTCTTCTTCTTCTTTCTTTAACCAAGTTTGCTATTGGCTCAACTACAGTAGCAAGCTGTAGACATGCATTCACAGCTGTAAGTGACTTATGTTAATGTAAGGATATTATACATGGATCAGAGATTTAGTTAATTGGTGATGGTGTTATTAACTCTCTGCATTGAGAATTGACTTATTGGGTCATTGTGAGACATCAATGTTAGCCAGTGGATCCATACGTTTACTCCTTAAAGGAAAAGTTCACCCGAACATGAACATTTGGTCGTATTTCCAAATCTGTATCATTTTCTTTCTTTCTTAGAGCACAGATGGTGAATTTTTTAGGTTTTTAAAGTGTTTTTAATTATTTTATTTTTATTTGCATAATGTAAGTGAATAGTGAAAGGCTGTCAAGCTCAAAAATGGACAAAAAACACCTATAACCATAATAAATGAACTGATATGACTACATCACACAACTACATATGTACTGTATATGTGATTACTTTTGTGTTATGAACAGTATGAAATTTAAATAATTAAGTTCACTCTCAAAGCAAATCATATTAATAAAATAAAGCGCTTAAATCAAATATGGCAGCTTGATCACAAGAAACCTCTTTGGTTCTCATAGTCTCTCGTGAACAAATGCCATGACATCATGTTGCACGTTTGGTCATGAGACACAATCATAACTAATGAGGTTTGACATTATCGACATAATCAGCGTATTCGATTCAAGCATTTTAAAAGAAAATATGTGGTATGGAAAAAAGAATGTCATATGGATGTGGAACTACATAAATGTGAGTAAAGGATGATAAAATTTTCATTTTTAGGTGAACTATTCCTTTAAGACATTCATAATTTGATAAGGGAAAGAGAAACATGAATCTCTTAACATATATTCAGAAATATTCTGTTGTGCAAAAGCCAAAATGCACATTTTGTCAAAATTGTCAAAAAGAGAACATGTGTGAAAGAGTGTGAAAATAAATTAATTTTAAAAAAAAATCCATATTAAAAAACAAACAATTATTTATTAAGCTTTTTTTGTTATACATTCATGTCATTTTTGTATTAATTACAAAATATTAATTGATGTATATGAGTAGTCATTAGTAATTGATAATTAGATTACTTTGTGTAAATTAAGTAATTGTATTAAAATGTAATTTTACCAACTCATTCTATATTCAGAATATTTTATGCATATATTATAAAAATGTTATACATATATAAAGAATTATGTATCCCATATCAAATAAGTTAGCGGAATTAACTACAGGGTGTATTTTAATACTTGCATTTTCCCAGTGCATGTCTTCTTAAAACAAATGATTTGTTAGCTGCTAACATAACTATGCTATATATATGATTCATATACACTTTAGGGATCTAGGCCACCAGGAAAAGTAAAGTGCAATATTCCTCCTTTATGACTATCACTCTAATTTCTCTATCCCCGCACCCTAAACCAATCCCTTTTCTGTCAATCTTAGGGCTCCGGCGGATTGAGAGCCTTTCGGAGAAGCAGGTGAAGGAAGCCAAATCTAAGTGCAAGCGAATAGCTCTCCTGCTCTCTGCTCCAGCCCCCAATCCCAATAACAAGGGGGTGTTGATGTTCAAGAAGCATAGACAGAGAGCCAAGAAGTATACCCTTGTAAGCTACGGTACTGGTGAGGACAAGTCAGATTACAAGGACGGAGACTACGACGAAAAGGACAACAAGGAGAAGCACGCTGTTGAGTTCACTGTTCTAGCCACCAGCGAAACTGAAATTGATGAGGACTTCTTCACCAATGCCTCTGGCCAGAAAAGCATTGTGACTTTTGACTGGGACACTGGATTACTTGAGATAGAACGCAATCTTGACAACTATCAAGATATGGAAGAACTACCTGATACCAAGGGCAAAGGAGCCCTCATGTTTGCTCAGCGCCGACAGCGCATGGACGAGATAGTAGCTGAACATGAGGAGTTGAGACGAAAGGGGATACCTGTTGAAGGATTAAAGGAGACTGAGACACATCAGACATACCATCATATGGAGGATCGCGGTTATATGCATGCACAAGAGACCCAGAATTACATGGATGTAAATGTGCACCACAGTACATCAGCACAAAAGCAGCAGCAGCAGCAGCAGCAGCAGTACCATCAGTACCAAGAACAGTACTATCAACAGCAGCAGCAGCAACAGCAACAGCAGCAGCAGCAGCATTATCAAGACTACCAGAAGCAACTACAATATCAGCAACATCAACAACAACAGTATCAACAACAGCCAGATTATCAGCAACAAAAAATGTATCAACATGTGCAATCGTGCAATCAGCAACAACACTTCCAACAACATCAAGTGCAGCAGTATTCACAACATATGAATGGCATTTTTGATCAACAAATTAATGAAATGCAGCCATCGGTCACAAATAGGAGTGCCAAACCATTCTCAGTTCAAAATAAAGCAGCTACTCCATTTTCCTCCTCCTCGATTTCAGAGAGTCAAGAACATTCTGGGTATTCATTTGGACAAGGTGAACAGATTGCGTCCCGTGATGAGCGTATTTCTGTGCCTGCTATTAAGACTGGAATTTTGCAAGATACAAGGAGGAGGAATGCCAATAAACCTATGTTCACTTTCAAAGAGTCTCCCAAGGTCTCCCCCAGTCCTGTGCTGTTAAATCTCCTTAACAAGAATGACAAAAAGGCAGGTTTTGAGTCTGGCCCAGATGAAGATTATCTAAGTTTAGGAGCTGAAGCATGTAACTTTCTTCAGTCTCCAAAGATAAAGCACAAAATTCCACCACCAGTTGCTCCTAAACCTCACATAAATGCAGCCTCTCCCCCATGGTCTGTTCAACCAGAAACTACTGGTGATCTGATCCCACAGCAAACTGAAAACAATGGACCAGCTGAAGCTCCAGTCACTGAGGCTGATGCCGCTACTGCCCCTGTCCCTGAAATGGTTGCCCAAAACATGTCTGAGCAAGAACCTTCACCTTCATTTGCACCTGAATCCCAGGATGTTCCACTCTGTCCGGAACAACCTGCTCCAGATAATGTATGGAAACCACCAGCATCTCCAATGAAACAAAACCAGCAAGCAGAGATCTGGAATGAGAAAAAAACCCAGCTGCAAATGAATTCAGCTCATCCTGCTGCTCTTCCTCCTGCAAATGTACAGTCAGATCAGTCTACCAGAACATGGGAACCAGCTCCAAGTCAATGTTATCAGCAGCCACCAGTAAGTTCCTGGGATCCAACTGAAATGCAAACTCAAGTCCCATCTCAAAACCAATCTGAAGTACAACCATCATGGATGTCACATGCTCAAAGTCTTTCAGAAGTACATTTGCAAGCACCTACTAAAACGCAACCCCAGCCCACTTGGGTAACGCAAACTTCCATCCCACCTAAAATTCAACCACAGTCTCAAACCCAGCCCCAATCTCATATGAGTTCTTGGACACCAGTTCCAAATCAGTCAACACCACAACCCCCATGGTCTCTGCCGCATGAGCCAGCACAACCACCTATCAGTGTCTGGCATAAAGATCACAATCAAGCTCAGGAACAGCCAGCCTGGGTCCAGCAACAACAGTTCCAAGAATCTCAGTTAATGCAACCTTGGGCATCAACCCCTCAACAACCACCACAACCTCCCTTGGCCCATCCTCAGAGCCAGCCACAGCCCCACCCATCTTGGATTTCTCAGCAGAAACAGCAAGAACCAACACAGCCACCTGCAAATGCATGGACCCAACCACAGAGTTTAGTTCATATGCAGCCTCCTTGGGCTCAACAGACTCAAATACCACCTCAGCACTCAGCACAAATGGAGCATCCCATGAATTCTTGGGCACCAATGCCTGCCCAGTCCCAGCCACAGCCACAATGGGCACAACAGCCTGTTTCTCCACAGCATCCTCAACAGATGAACTCTTACACACCTGTGCAAAATCATATTCAGGCATCCCGGGAACAGCCACCAACTCAGGCTCAGGTGCAACCTCCCTGGGCACAGCAAACTCAGCAGCAGGCATCACAGCCACCTGTGAGTCAGTGGGCATCACTGCAAACTCAATCACAGCCAGGTGTAAATGCATGGGTACCCAAAGCTGAGACCCAGAAGTTCCCTCCCCAACCAATCAAGCCATTGAACCCACCTCAGTCCGATCAGCCCACTCCTCCAAGACGAATGAACTCATATACATCTGGGACAAAGGCACCGTCCCCTACTCCACCTAGTAGTAATATGTATGGTTTTGGTTCAGCTTTCGAGATGCCTGCCTTGAGGGGAAAAGGAGCTGAACTGTTTGCTAAGAGGCAGTCTAGGATGGAGAAGTACATTGTAGATTCGACCACAGTACAGGCAAATAAGGCAAGACCATCTTCACCTTCTCCTTCTTTGCCACAATCATGGAAATATTCACCCAATTGCCGGGCACCCCCTCCTTTGGCATATAATCCAATTAATTCTCCATCATATCCACCGGGTGCTATCAAGCAGCCTCCTCCATCTAGCCCTTCAATAGCCAACCAGAACAAAAGCAAAGCAAAAGGAAAACCTGCCCCAAAACCCCTTCATGTTCTTGATGTCATGAAGCATCAGCCCTATCAGCTGAATTCCTCCCTTTTCACCTATGGTCCAGCAGCAGAGAAACTTGCTGCAGAAAAGGAGGCAGCTGAAAAGCTTGCTGCTCAAAAAGCAGCTGAAGCTCAAGCCCAGGTCCAAATTCAAGCCCAAGCTATTGGTCCTCCAAATCAAAACCATAAAATGACATATAACCAAAGCCCTCCCCCTTATAGTTTTATGCCACAACATGCCCAGCAACCCTACGGGATGGCTGGTCAGTCACCATCTATGCATGATGACCCTTACCCCCAAGCCCCTCCAAGTGCATACCAGCTTGTCCTTAATGATTATCAGCAACACCCTCATCAAATCCCATATCAACAAGAATACAACCCCCAACAAGCTTACCAAAAACCTTCTTTAAATCCATACCAACAAGCACAAAGCCCTCCATACCAACAAGCACAAAGCCCTCCCTACCAACAAGCACCAAGCCCTCCCTACCAACAGCCCTCTCCAACTTCCTATCAGGCAGGCTCCAATCAAATATTTCAAGCTGGACTGGCAATGCCTTACCAGCAAGCCACTAGTTCTTATATTGTTCCAACTTTCCCAGTAGCAGCCAGGGCTGACTCTGCCTCAGGGGGTAGTATTACTACTGCTCCAAAGCCCAAATTTTCAGCCAAAAAGTGTGCTGCCCAGGTGTGGAAGCCTGGAAGTGCTGAAAAATAGTCATGTTACAGTAATTATTTTGCCAAGTTTTGTTGCCGTTAGACAAGAAAGCTCAGATGCAAATACTGAATGTAGAGCAGATACATACTGTAAAACTCCAAAACACTACCAGAAATACAGTTTATTGGCATATTTTTTCATACAGTTTTTTGGCATATTATTGTTTAATTATAAGGCATAGACATCTAAAAAAAAAAAGGACATCATATGGTGTTTATAGATGAATGCTCTGAAAACTGTTACCTGTACTATTACAGGTAGGAAGCTCTTGTGCTTATACTGTTCAGAAATAACTAGTAATATGTATGTAAGACTCAAAAGGAATCAGTGTTTTTCGAGTTGATGAAGAAGAGAAACACGAAGGCTTAAACAGAAAGTAAACAGAAATAATTTGACAGGTTAAAAAGAGAGAGATAGGCCTAATTGTCTGCTATGAGGGATACTGAATGCAATACAAAAAGCTCCATATGACTTCCTGGGGGGGTTTGGACTTTTTAAATATTTATTACCATCAATTGTCCCACCAATATATGAGTAGACCTATATGATAGTATTTTATAATACCTCAGTGGACAGACAGAAATGAAAATGTGAACAGGATATGCAAGTAACCAATGAAGAAAAACTTCTGACTGAGCCAATAGTGCAAGTGGATATAAAACACAGAGAAAGAATGTATTATGGTGAAGTTCAATCATCTCTCACTATATGAGGAAAAACAATGTTATATTTCTAAAATGTAAGTAATGTTTCAGACTTTCTTACTAAGAGATTAATGTTCTCTAATGTAATGCAGTATGTGGTTCTTTTAAAAAAACTAGGTTAAATGGTGCCACTATTTCAATGTTAAACAGCTAGTTTAAGCGCTCTTAATTTTTATCTTTTATGGAGATTAATAGATTTTGGGTAGATTCCTTTCATATTTATATTTTGAAGGATTATTTTTTTGTCCATCTTTTTTTCAGTTTGCTTGACAGATTTTATTTTATTTTTCCTTTAGCAGTTCTATCAGAATATTAATATTAAGAACATCAACACAACAGGTATAGGACGTGGAAAACAGGAAAAATGCACATTTTTAAAATGTTAATTTTGAGTTCATTTCTTTGTGTGATATTTTCTTCATAGTGCACTATTTGTAATATGTACCAGTGCCATTAAAATTACTGTCCTTCAGTTTTGTTTGTTTGCTTTGCGTTTGCATGTACCTCAGTCACTTTCATCTTTCTTTGCATTGTACACCTTGTCTTGTCACCATTCTTGCTATTCTTTCACACTCCTTTTCAGAGTAACTTTTAGCAGTTTTGCCATTTTTGCCCTTTTACAACAGAGGATAGGGTTATTAAAGGTAAGATAGTAAATACATTACTGATATATATATATATATATATATATATATATATATATATATATATATATATATATATATATATATATATATATTCACAAACTCCATCACACAATTGTATGAATATATATAGTATTATAGGTCTATATGAAATTATCTTATAAACATAATATTCACTCTTCTCAAAGACTTACATGCAGAAAACTGATTAGTTTCTGCATGGGAAAAAATTGATCAAAAGTAAACCTGAAATAATTAAGCCTAAATAGATGTTTGCTGTATGAGTATTGTTCTTTTAGGCCTGGATTGCATCATACTTTTGGATAGCTAAGACATACAACTTTTATAATTGGGAAAAGTGGAAATGATATGAATGAATGTCCTGCAAGGCTTGCTCCAAGGGCTATATTTGGAGAAATGTGATATCTGGTCCCATGATCTCAAAGCGGTGAGAGGAGAGCACTCCGGTTTGTGGCACCTGTCAGTTATTTTTAGTTTAGCCTTAATCGATCATGTTTTTATGAAAAGTTGAAACACCTACATAACATTTACTTCATTATTAAGGCAGTCATCCCTGCCATTAAAGAATGTATTTATTTGTTTGTTTGTTTGTTTGTTTTGTTTGAACTCTTCAGCAGTATTGGCTTTTAAAATCAACAGCAAACTCCATTACTATAGCTTAATTTATAAACACTAAATTTAGTGTACAAAATAAATACATTAATTATTTGATAAATAATACATAATTTTTTACTTTTGCATTTTTGTCAATATATTTATTTTTTCTCAACTTCTATTTTAATTTACAAATTGCACACATTACGGTTGGAAGCCTGTACCTAACTGACTGGCAGAGTATATGTCCTTAGTTTTCCTAAAGGCAAAAAAGACTAGATAGCATTTGAAAGTGCTTACTTAGCTCAACATACATTGCAAAGACTGATTAATGCAATCAAGTTAATTGTTGCAGTAATTAAAGAGCCCTGCAAGTTCACATCATAACCAGGTGGTGGCAGCACAGCCCTTCTTGACATTATGAATACGCGTGGAAACCTAGTTGAAGTTAAAACTGCAAGGAAAGTTCTTCCTGAGAATTCTTGGATATAAAGATAAAGTTAAGTCTCAGCAGAGTTATTTAGATGTTGTGGCTTGAAGACACCCTGCCATGCAAGGTATGCTTCTAAGCAACAGTCATGTAGAGCCTTTCAAACAGATATGAGGCTTTTTCAGGTGTAGCAACAACTATTGTTAATTGCCATGAAAAATATGTCTGAAATTAAACACATTTGTTTGGTAATTCCAGGTGCTTAGGAGCTCATCCTTGTCACCACCTGTTAGACTTTCATCAGTGGGCTTCACACCCAGGTCTGTGTCATCTTCTCCATCACCCAGACCTGCACCACATGCTGTTTCCTTCCGGCCGCCAGTCGGGCAGACCGGCCGGCTGGACAGGGGTCACAAGCCCCTCACCCCCTGGGAAGCTGCCTCACGCCACCCACTTGGCCTAGTGGATGCAGCCTTTGCATTCCTGGACCTCCCGCAGTCTATTGCTTCAAACCTGCGTTATGCTGCACAGAGTAAACTTTTACCTGAACCCCCTGCAGAGTGGAAGGCAAAGGTTGCATATCAACCTCCACCAAAGAACCTTAAAGAGAGTTTGAGTCAGTCACCCTTGTCTTTTCTGTCGCCAACAAAGAGCACAGCATCTGCACCAGCTGGTCCCATCCCATATGGGTCAACATTCAGACAGGGCCAACCCCAGAGGTCCCTAACAGAGGCTAATCTGGGGCCCTCACAGGGTGATCAGAAGCACATGGGGCCTCACAGGTTGGGACTCTGTAAAGCCAAAGATAGCAGCACATGGAGAATCGGTTTTTGAAGGCAGTGAAGGTTTAATGAAATGAGAATGGGTTTGTTTTTGAAAGTATGAGTAAGTACAAAGGGTTTCTTAAAGGGATATGCATGGTTCACTGCAAAAATGAAAATTCTGTCATTTACTCACCCTCATGTTATTACAAACCCATACTATATGACTGTATGCTAGGGACTGATAGCCTCAGTCACCATTCACATTCTTTTTTCCATACAATGAAAGTAAATTATGACTAACATTCTGCCTAACCTCTCCTTTTCCGTGGAGGAAAGAAAGTCATACAGGTTTCCAACAACATCAGCATTTATGGAAGCCCATTTCCATCACATAAAAAAAAATAACAAATAAATAAATGGTGCTTTGGTAAATAAAAATGATGCAATACAAAGTCATATTTTTATTATAAAAAGTTACAACTATGAGATTACAAAGTCATCATTATGAGATAAAAAGTCATAATGTTGAAATAAAAAGTCTACATTTTGAGATACAAAGTCATCGTTTTGTGATAAAATGTCATAATTATGAGATGAAAGTTATGTTTATGATTGTAAGTCAAAATAATGAGTCATGTTTATGAGATAAAAAGTAATAATTATGAGATAAAAAGTCAAAATAATGAGCCAAAATTTTCTCTGTGATTTTTTTTTTGCAGAAATGGTCACCATTATGATGTAAAATTCATGTTTATGATACAGACTTAAATTATGAGTCATTATTATGAGATAAAAAGTTGAAATTATAAGATAAAAAGGAATTTCCTAATTATGATTAAGTATCTAAAAATTTGAAATGGCATCTCATTATTATGATCAATTCTCTCATAATTCTGATTTTGTATCTCATAATTATGTTTTTGTATCTAATTATTATGATTTAGTATCTCATAATTATGACTCTTTATTTCAAAATTATGACTTTAAATCTCACAGTTTTGATTTACTAAAGCGTGATTTTTTTTATCTGATATTGTCACAATTATGAGATGAAAAGTCTTGTTTATGATACTTAGTCAAAATTATTAGTCATAATTATGAGATAAAAATTCAAAATTATGGGATAAAATGTATATCATAATTAGGATTTTGTATATCATAATTAGGATTTTGTATCTCAAAATAATGACTTAGCATATTATGACTTTTTATTTAAATATTATGATATTATATCTCACAGTTTTGATTTACCAAAGCACAATTATTATTTTTTTATCAGAAATGGTCACAATTATGAGATAAAAAGTAATATTTATGATACTTAGTCAAAATTTACCCTAACAAGTCATGAGATAACAAATTATTATGAGATAAAAAGTCAAAATGATGAGATAAAAAGTAATCTCCTAATTATGACAGCATCTCATTATTATGATTTAGTATCGCAACATTATGAATTCATATATCAAAATTATTACTTAGTATTTAATTACTTTTTGATTTGATTTAGAGCATTTATTATGAGGAGGAAACGGTCTTCCATAAATAGGAGTAAATGTAACATAATTTTCATTTTTAGGTGAACTATCCCTTTAAGCTAAAATTATTTTGATTAAGTCAGCTACTGTTAACATAAAGATGGGAACAGTTACCATGTTGCAAAGCAAGGATCAGATAAAAGTTTAAAAATATATATTTAAGATTAAATCGGAGTGTTAATGCTTGTTTAAGGAACGTACAACAATCACTCATTTCGATTGATAAATATATGCTTCACACTTTCAGTTTTCAGTGTTGTACTAATGAATATGACAAAATGATGCATGACAGTAAACACATGCTAAAGAAATTGTGCTAGTATAACAGCATCTTTTTGAATTACAATTTCAGACATTTCAACTAGGTCTGCATTTAATTAGCTTACATATTACTGTGAATTTGAGATTATACAAGATTGGGATATTTAGGTTGTTGTGAGAAGATATAGAAACATATTTGCTATCACATTCTTTTCTCGTTAAATTAAAGAGAGAGAGAATTCATTTAATAGCATTGAGTTTGTGATATAACAGCTCTGAATTAGTAGAAACTGCTGAATCAGTAAAAGTCATGTACTTGTACATAAGCTTCACTTTAAAAGATTAAATCATTCTTTACTGACCCAGCGTGACCCTTTATTTATGCCATGCCCTGTTGCCCCAGATTCAGATTCAAATAAAATTCACTTGGCTTCGTTTAAAATAAGATGTTCTATTTGCTAATAAATGCAAGAAACTGTCGTGTACCAAATATTCTTAAATATCATATTATTGCTACGAAATGAATTTAGTCTGTGAGTAATTTTGTACACGTAAGCTATAGGGTTCACGTATGTGATTGTGTAACACAAAGATGCATGCTCTAAATGCAGAGTTTCTCATCAATAGCTAATCTGTGCTTTGAGTTGTTAATATCTGAACACTTTGCTGAGTTAATTGATATTGAGATATTAGCACTGGTGCTCCCAAAATTATTTGGACACTTAAAGCTGAAGTATGTAACTTTTTTCACTGTTAAAATACTTACTTATATCCCAGCTTAATATACAGAGACAACTGTAAGTAAACCATGCATAGGTTAACTGGAAACACTGTGTCTCTGTGGCACTTTAAAAATTCCTGTGTTTGTCTGGCGGGACTACCTGACTGTTTGAACAACTGCAGGTGAGATCATATTCAGAAAGCTGTTTTGAAAACATTGTTTAGATTTGTAATTCCATACGGTGTTTCTAGTTTTGCAGAAATGTCATACTTCAGCTGCAAGTCACACTTAAAATGCATGAATTGCATTTAATTGGCGGCATCGGCATACAAATGATGCAAGACCCCTTTTTTTTTTCCAGAACTAATTTCACTATTTCTAGCCATTTTTGCAACTTTTAACCTACTGGTCGCAAGGTGGTTTTAGATGTAGGAAGTCAGTTCATACACCTCAAGTTCACACAGGTGTGATGGACATTAAATATGCTTTGACAACCAGACATATATCCATTGTTTAATACCTCTCAAACTTGTTTTTTTAGATTTTGAAAAGTGCTTGTGTATCATTATTTAAAATAAATGCCACCTTATTTGATATTTTGTTATTTATGCAGTAACATTCATACATTTAAGTATCCAAATACTTTTTGAGGCCTCTGCACATGAGAGAACATAGTCAAGGTAGAACCTTGGCCACTAGGCCAAAATCCTCACCAAACTGAAACCCGAATATTAAACCTTAATATATGATCTGTACAAACACAGTGAAGTCATATACAGAGCAACACCCGTTGTCTCTGTTACTCTCAAAATGTTAACGTATGTCTGTTTATGTGAGTTCAGTGCTATTTATAAGCAAGGCGGTGAAAATGGACAAACCAACAGCTGACTTTCCTTCCACCACCCTTCACTCACCTTACCCCCCGTCCTGCTTGGCCAGAGCCCCTCAGTCCCAGTCAGAGAGAGATCCAACACAGGTTGCACTTTCCAGACCCTACTTTCCTCTCTTAAAGGATACTGACACAACCTGACATATTGCAGGTAAGGACATCCTGCTTCAAGTGCTTATGCAGCAGGAATGTGTGGGTTGTGTGTACAGTGGGTAAATTGTCCTATCATTGTTCTATCAGTCTTAATTACATATAATGACATATACAGTAATGGTTCAAACCAGAAGTGTAAGGTTTCAATAGCAATAAAGTGAATTAGACCAATGATTCTGTGGCTAAATTGTGATAGTAATCACAGATTGTAAGGTGTTACTGTAGTTTTGCATGAGTGTTTAAATTGTGTATTTAACACCTGAAATATATTAAAAGAACAAAATAACTATATGCATTCTGAACTAGACTTTATAATTGGTTTTGTGTTTGGAACAAAATAATACAAAATTATAGAAATTGGGGAAATAACAAAAGTGTATGTATCCTTACTAACACAAAACGTCTACCATGGTACTAAAATGGGTTTTGGACATAGAAATAGTGTTTTTGTTTTTTTGTTTACATTTATTATGGTAGTACCATGTACTGTGACAATACCATACCATGGAAGTACCATGATTTTTGGATGTCATTTGTACCATGATACTCTAATATTGTTTTAGTTTTTTGGACCATGTACCATAGAAGTACCATGGTTTTTTTTAGTTGTTTTTTTAAGTATATGGTAACCATTGACTATGGTGTGCATCAAAGTACCATGGTACTGCCACAGTCATTTTATGTAATAAATTAGGTTTATTATTGCCTTTATTTCTGCATTTTTCCTGCAATAGTGGTTAATATACAGCCCAACTTTAGCTGGACTTTAACACGTGTGGCAAGTATTCACGGGCATTAAGTATCAGGACAGTAATACATGTGGACACAAACTGCCACCTTTCCCTCTCCAACTGGTAGACTTGCATGGTGACATCACAGCCTTTGGTGGCAACGTCCTGTCCAGTTAGGTCTATTTCAGGCACATTGATTCACAGTCCCCTGCAGAACAGTATAGGGTGTGCTGCCTTTGCTCGGACGTCATGTTTAATTGCTTGAGGTTATTTAAAGGGATGTGCTAGTGTCAGCCTTCCAGCAGGTGTAATAAATGTCACCCACTGGACTATGAATGTGATAACTCTATGTGTTTGTGTAAGAGTGTTGTTGGAACTGTGTTTTCTTTTATATGTTAACAGGTGTGAGAATGGCCATATATGAACATTCCCTAATTTTATGTTTTCCTCAGACAACATGTCTCAGCATTCTCTGATGTCAACACAGGAGAGGAAAATGCAGGCGGCTGCCATTTGTAGAGAGATCCATTCCACTAATGGTAAGAGCAATGATTCATTACCACTCTCATATATATATATATATATATATATATATATATATATATATATATATATATATATATATATGTGTGTGTGTGTGTGTTGAACACTAGGACAAAGAGATGTCCTAGATGGTGGTTTCAATATGCATCTTTTGTTGCAATTATTTATTTTCTAAAATTACATTTAACTAACAAGGGCATCGTTTGTCATTGGCTAACCATTTTAACTAACCATTGGCGCCAATAGTTTCTACAATCTACTTAGGTTTAAGATGCTTTGTTGAAACACTGCCCAGCTATTTACCTTCAGGTGGTTCTCTTCAATCAGGGTTTCCACAGTCATGAAAAACCTGTAAATATCAGGAAATCTTAAGATTTTGTTTTTTAAGGCCTCAAAGTCATAGAAATGAATACATTTTATGGAAATTTTGATAGTGAATATGCATTTTTCTACAGGAGTTAAGCTCTACAATACTTTCTCGGCTATCTATTGATCTCGGCTAGCTACTGAAGCTTGTATAGAGTAAAACTTGCTCATAAGGCATAGTGATGTTTGAAATATTCTTGTGAGTTTGTTCTTTTCAATGAATTGGTCACACTTGTTCACAAAATAGTCTAAATTATTAATTTTTTAACATGTTTGTGTACCCTTAAAAAACACCTTTCCAGTAAACACCTTTTCCAGTAATCACTCCTTAACAGTAATTAGAAAGTTTTGCTGCTGAAATTGGGTTGAGCTTACCGGAAGTCGAAGCACTGCCTCGTAGTGGCGTAAGCATTGAAGAGCAGTCATTGTACTGTATACCTTGGATGCACCGTAAGCTGCTTTGGATAAAAGTGTCTGCCAAATGAATGAATGTAAAATGTAACGTAAAATGTTCCAGAACCCAGACATCGGCTCAATTTTGCTGTGTTTCTGACAAGTGGCATCTCCCATTAGACATTTGTGCATCTGTCCAGGTGTGATTACCTTATCATGTGGCGTGACCGGAAGCAGCTTGCATCAGAGGCGTTGGAGACCTAAGTTCTCATCCTGCATTAAAACAAGGAAGTCATTTTATGTGAATAATCACTGATCGCTATTTGGAGATTTAGTTTTTCCTTTAAGATTAACAATTAACTCCACTGATGGTTAGGTTTAGTGTTGTGATTTGAGTTTGGGGGTAGAGCACAGCTAAAAACAACTCTCTTTAAATCTCGCTTGTGGGGCTCTTCTGTGGGTATTTAATCATAAACCAGAGCTCATACATGTCCTTATGTTCAAAAATACTTCCTGCTTCGGCCACTGGGGGCGCTGTTTGCATTTCAGTAAGCACAGTTTAGCTTAAGAAAAGTCAACCTACTGTTTCCAAATTCAATGTGAGAACAGTCTGTCAATTTCCCAGTGAAATGTCCACAGAGTTGCTCCAAAAGAGTGTAGTGGTTTTAGTTGTAAATGATGTAATAAAGAATTATTAACTCTAACCCACTAACCCACAAGCCTAACCATCAGTGGAATAAAAACGTAACTTTACACAGTTAAATTCACACTTGAATTGATGCAAATTTCGGATGGCACTTATCAGTTATTTGACTGAACAGGGTTGATTTTAACTTTCGGAAGCAACACATTGATTTCTTGTGTGATCATGTGTGGAATCCTGTTTAATTAATATTACTACGCCCTATTCTGTTTGGTCATTTTTTACCACAATCATTTGGAACACGATGCAAAACACACACACACAGAAATAAATGTAACTAACACAGAAAACAACACACACGCACTCAAGCACGCATGCACACAGAGAACACAGTCTGAGTTGTCTGTTTTATGCACTAATTTAATTTTCACAGTTAATTGCTGATCATTTCTGTTTATTACTGTTCATTTTCTTGACATTATTATTCATTTGTTGTTTGAAATAAATGATTGGTAACAAAATTATTATTTTATGCATTCTTTTTGTAACACCTTTTCAGGGTTGATTGTAAGTATAATGTGAAAATATTGAAAAACTGACATTTCAAAAAACATATGCTAAACTTTGACAAATAATAGTTTGATAATGTCTAAACATACTGTATATCTTACAGTTATGCATAACTTATAAAATGTAGAATTACTACAGAGTAAGTGGCTGCAAAGAACACTGCAGCCATCTACTGGCTATTAATGTCATAACATGATTTTCAAGTCATGTTAATTTTTTCCCCAGGTGGCAGCAATCTGCCCCCAGTACATCACACATTCTCATACTGTATTTTCATAAATTCATAGAAAATTATATGTAAATATGTAAAAAACATAAAATCCCCAAATAAGTGCATAATTGTATTGTTTTTACTTCAAGGAAAAATAACTGTTAGAATTTCTCTCTAAAAAAAAAAAAAAAAAAAAAGGGTTACACCTGTAAAGTGTCTGGTCAAAAATGACCGCAAACAGCAACATAAGCAGCCTTTCTTGATCAGAATCGGAGGGTTAAACAGCTACATGCAACATGTAAATGCAACAAGCACTTGCACATTAAGCCATTAACACCTGATTAAATACTGTTTACATTTGTGCCTTGCAATCTGTAGTGTTTATATTTATAATAAATTATACTACCATACCATCCAGAGCTAATTAACAAACCAATAGAGATGTATTACTACTGTGTACATCTAACACTTTTGTAGTTGCCTGTTTGAAATTATATTTAGAGGCACGGACAACTGATCGGCTAGTGGTTGAGTGCAAGTCCGTTCTTGACAGCTGTGAGAACATACCAGCAGGATATGCTTTCATCCTTTGATATGCCTGTAAGATCTCCCTGAGTGACCAGCATTAGAGCCTTCAATGGTAACTTGGTTTGAGCTGCTAAAGACAGCTGACAAATAAATGTACTTGCTGTTGCTAAAATCAAGAATAAAACATGAGAAAAAAAAAATCTAATTAAAAAAACTGCAATTGCAATTAATCATATAGATATGGGTATAGCGTTAAGAATGCCTTAATCATTTACACATGTTCCATAGGGACAGGCCATGCAACTCAAATGCTATATTAGCAAAACACACTGAGCTACTACAGTTTAGAAAGTATAGCCATTACATTTAATCCTTGCTTTTCATGGTGTATTCCTGTAAATTGGGCCACTTTTGACATTAAGATAAAAAAGTTCAAGTTCAAATTGAGCTTTATTGTCATTCCGCTATATATAGATACTTTCAAAGAAACAAAATGCCATGCCTCACAGTACCACAGTGCTACATATATAGACATACACATATCTAGCCTATATTAAAGAGTAATCTGACTAAACATACTATCAAATTTACTTACATGTACACATAGTGCAACAATACAGACAGTGCAAAGGACATTAAGGGCCATAAATACACAAAGTATACAACACAATAACAGAGAGGGCAATAGATTTTCAGTCCTTGTAAACATATGTGTCCCAGGTGAACATAGATAGCAGCAAGAGGTTAAAGTGTCTAGTGGGGTGGGACTGGGGATGTGTAGAGAAATGTTCTAGACTAACTGACCTGCATGCACCCTAATGTACACTAATGAAACTCTCAGTTTTTGCTCTCTTCCACAGAATCAGAGATGGATCTGGGAAGGAAGGTTAGTGCACCAAAGGAAATAATGTTGGAAGAACTTTCCTTAGCCTCAAACAGGGGCTCTCGTCTCTTCAAGATGCGTCAGAAACGCTCAGAGAAATATACCTTTGAAAGTATTCAGAATGAAGTCAACATACAACACAGTGTAAGTGATGTAATGTTATTTAACAGAACATCAACAGGCTACAAATAGTGTGCTATTATGAATATTTACTTTACAATTTACAAAAAGCACCTATTTTTGATCATTTGATTGTTACATGATTCATCCATTTCCAAAAATGTTCCTCACATGCTTCACAGAGTGATGCCATTCCTCCAGGTCAAAATCCAGAAATGACAGACATTTTAAGTAATGCAAATGGTCTTGGAGTTGACCAGGCCCCAAAAACATCCAACCCTGAAAGTATTGCCCCAGGTTAGTGCACAGCAATTTTTTAAGAATGTGTTGACAGACGCAACAGATAGACTTCATCACAACTGAGGTGTAATCACACTCCAAGCATGCAAAATTACTTCAGACTTCTCATGCAATAATGTCAACAGGATATGATGCCATGTTCAAGAAGTTGCAAATAACACACAATAAATAATAAATAAAAAATGCTAAAATAATAGCATTTTCTCCACTTTTGCACCACACTGCAAACTATGCGGCTTTGACGTTTGTATAATTTTTATTGAGCCAAAAGGTCCATGAAGGAAGTTATGATGATGGCTACTCAAATTTATAGGCCAGAATTCACCAAACTTTAACTTTGATATGTAGCAAAACATGAAACTTCTTGCATTTCTGATTTATTGCAAAAAAAATATAGTTGAAGTTTAGATACAGAAATGGCATACAAACGTTAAACCCAATTCAAATGAAAAGTTTAGCAGTATTTACAGTTTTTTTTATAGACTGGAGCAAAGGCTACACACTACACTTTTTACATCTGTGCGATCAGTGACTGTAGTGCCCCCACAGGAAGCTTGTTAAGTATTTCCTGTCATTTTAGTAGTGGCACTGTGCAGCATCTGTCTATGATAGCATCTCAAACAGATCCTGTCCTTTAAACTCCCATGGCCTGATCTAGCCTTTGGCCTTAGTCACCCTTTCGAGATTGGAGGATGAGAACACATATACAGTATGTCATGTAGTTTGTTTTGCTGCTTTGAGGGAGGCTTTATTTGAAATGGGTGTGGATCAGATACAGTACGCAAACCAGTGTATTCACAATGATTTGAATGTTTGATAATAAATAAAAGAGATTCAAAGGAAATGCAATTCCAATGTGTGAGAATTAATGTTGCATTGATATCAAAGCGACTATGGAGCTAAATTTATTAGTAATGGTTTAATGTATTGCCAAGACAAAATTTTCAGCACTTCTGTCTATTTACATCTTGCAGCTTTTCAAATATACTTTTGTTTTCAGGTAGCCCGTTTGACTGCCCATTAGAGGAGTTTTGGGGAAAAATATATAACAAAACAAGCCGTTGTGGAACTACTTTTCCTAAAACAACATTTATTGACTTTTTGAAAGAAAACTTTATATATAATAAAGTTTTTCTGTTTTGAAAATCGCCATGAAGTCTTGTCCGCTTTGCAGCTTATTCTGGCGTAGATCCACCCACTTAGGCCACGTCCACTCTAATCTGTTTTCATTTAACATCATCGGTTCTCTTTGAGTAATGGAGAGTAATGCTGCATTTTTTAGGTGGAAGAAAATGGCATTCTAGTGTGGATGAGTGGTGATAAAATAGCAAAATAGATACATTTTTGTTTGAAAACACATCTATTATTGTGGACATGGCCTAAGACGAAAGACTATCGGACTGACAGGTGAAGCGATCAATTAAAGTTTGTTTTATTTTTTACGTGTTATTAAGGGGTAGGCTTGTCTAAAAACGTGTATCACAATAAAAGACTAGAGTGGATAAATCTTGGTTGGTCCACTACCAGCTGTACGGAAAACATACACAAAAAACTAACATATGCAGAAATACTGCTATACGGTACTTTGTGAAATATACACTCACTGAGCACTTTATTAGGAACATTATGGTCTTAATAAAGGTCCTGACTTGGTCTTCTGCTTTTGTAGCCCATCCGCCTCAAGGTTCGACATTTTGTGCATTCTGAATTGCTATTCTGCTCACTACAATTGTACAGAGTGGTTATCTGAGTTACCATAGACTTTCTGTCTGCTTGAAGCAGTCTGGCCATTCTCTGTTGACCTCTCACATCAACAAGGCATTTCCATCCACAGAACTGCCACTCAATGGATGTTTTTCCACCATTCTGAGTCTAGAGACTGTCGTGAAAATCCCAGGAGATCAGCAGTTACAGAAAAAACTCAAACCAGCCTGTATGGCACCAACAATCATGCAACGGTCAAAATAACTGAAATCAAATTGTTTTGCCCATTCTGATAGTTGATGTGAAAATTAACTGAAACTCCTGACCCGTATCAGCATGATTGTATGCATTGCACTGCTGCCATATGATTGGCTAATTAAATAATCATCTGAATACGTAGGTGTACAGGTGTACCTAATAAAGTGCTCAGTGAGTATATAATTCAGCTTGCACATACATAGGACTCTATTTTTGTGAGTGTGCAAATGTAGAGTGGTGGTGGCGTAGTGGCTAAAGCACAGGACTGTTAATCAGAATGTTGCTGGTTCGATCCCCACAGCCACCACCATTGTGCCCTTGAGCAAAGCACTTAACTCCAGGTTGCTCCGGGGGGGATTGTCCCTGTAATAAGTGCACTGTAAGTCGCTTTGGATAAAAGCGTCTGCCAAATGCATAAATGTAAATTTAAATGTATGTTATCCAATTTTCGTAAGTGCGCTAATTCCTAGTGCAATATTCGTGTCAGCGCAAAGAACAAGTGGGCTTGGGTGGTAGTTTGTGAGTGTATTGTGTGTTAATGAAGTGCCCCAAAGCACAATTCGTTATTTTCCTAAAAAATAGATCAGTTTCAAACACGCCTTATCGCTTTGTGTGCATAATTTCCCAAAACCCACTTGCACAGTGCCTGTCCTAGCCTTTTGGGCGCCCTAAGCAAAAATGTTTGTAGGGGCCCCTATCAGTATGTTCATAACACTACTTATAATGTCTTTGACAGTGTGGGGACCCCTGGCGGATCGGAGGCCTTAAGCAACTTGCTTAGTTTGCCTATAGGGAGGATCGCACTGCACTTGGGCCTGCTTGCACGAACATACCAACATTTCATGGCCATGCCCGCTGACTTTGTGCTTATGACTTAAAGCATCACGCTGCCCTTCTAAGTGCCTTAAAACATAATGCCACTAACCTGAAAAACCTTGGTAAATGGCTTACATTGCCACCTAATGAGAAATCATGGTTCATCTGCCTCTGAGTCCTCCTTAAAACCAGCAACCATGGCACATTATTTATATTGCAAACATAAGCTGCCTCTGTGTGCTGGCCTGTGAAAACAGTGCCTTTGAAATTTCCCCTGCTGGTAACTATTCTCCCAGGGCTGGCCAGACCCTCAGGGTTAAGCACATACATAGAAGATTATCCACAGCACAAGGGTGATACATGACAGAACACCCACATTACATAACTTATTTGGGCTTGCTGGCCCTGCCAGTGAACAGCAATTTGAGGGATACACTTTTTGAAGGTCCCCTCCTTACACTGCATGTTTTAGCACCTTGTGAAGACAGACCGGTGCTTAAAATAGTACTACATTACTGTAGTAGCTTACAATACAGTAGCAGTAGTTAACAGAGAGTGAGAGCATTCTACAGAGTATAAAAATAACCTAAAGGCAGAGCATAACTATAAGGTAAAAATCTCAACACTCAGGGAATAAAACATTCTGTTTGACATTATGGAGAGCATTCAAGAGAGAAGCTTATTGTAAGGGGTTATATGAGGAATGGAGTTACAATATGTAACTTCATTTCAGTAGCAATGCAAACAAAAGGGATCAACAATATGCCAAGAACTGTACAGCACAGTTTTCTTTTAATGATATTGACCTTAGGACCTCATGGTAGATCCAATATTTTTTTTTGCTAGCGAAAATTAGGCTGTGAGGGACAGACATTCAGTCTGTTTAGAGGGTGGGACTGTTTAATGTTTTCACCTCATTCCTTCATATGTAAAAATATGTCATGGATTTCATGAATTTCAAAGAAATCCATTTGACAAAAAACTCATGGAAAACATGGATTGTAATCATTAGAATTGTCTAGAACAACTTGAACAGACTATCGTGACATAATATTTTTTTATCCAGCACATTCCAGCACAATATTCAGATCTGAAATGTAGGTGGTTTTTTAATCATAGATGTGCTCTTCCATAGACATTCAGTCTAATTTTCAGTTCATGCACCAACCCCAATGAATCTCTCGGCCTCTGAGTGGACTAGAATCACAATCTAGGTGTCATTAGAAAGCTGAGATCATATTTTACTGATGATTTGTTTAGCATGCTTTTCCTACTGGATGGCATATTTTGTTCTGGACATCTAATATATAGCATTTGATAATGCAGCCAAGCAAGCTCACAGACAATTACACTGACACTGGCTACTTGGGACTTACAGCAGCAATGATTGGCATCTAAAAGAGACATTTGTACTTGATGACTTTCAGAAATCATATTTCACTTTGTGATTCTTTTGAAAATCTTTTGAACTGTGATATTAAGGGATAAAATATACTTTTATATTCATATTAATATTTCTACCCCATTATATCTGGGGGGCACTAATTTGTGATGTGAATATTTTCAGGCCTTTTTATATATATATATATATATATATAACATAAATGCAGAAGTGATAGTTTTCTCTGAAAAGTTCAGATTCTAAGCTTTCGGATGATACCTCATGTGCCTGACTTATGTATACTGGGACGTTTTTAGAGTAAATCATTTTATTTTTTTCAATATAGCGCCCCCCTTTGGAGTTTAAGAGTTTAAGGGGTTTTAATGTTAAAATACTTCTATCCCAGCTTAAAAAGCAGAGACAACTGCAAGTAAGGCAGCCTGATCAGCCTGGCATAACAACTCAGTCATTACTTTTAGAGTACCGTTTGGTGACGTTACTGGCAAAGAAATTACACACCTCTGCTTTAAGTTATAAAGGCATAAAAGTCACCATTATTTAAAATAAAATTCAATGATTCTGTGTAAATGCAGAAGGTACTAAACTACTGACAAAGCTCTTAATCTGATCAAAATAGCTAGTATGTCTGCATGGATTGTGATATTATATGTTTATAGACGAGACTACATCCTTTTTCCCATAAAGACAAAGAAGGCCATGTGTCTCCTTGACCTGTGGGTGTCTCATTCTATTTCCACTGATAAGGCTCATATTTCACGTTCTAACACTTGCTTTGTCATGGTATATGTGTGCTGTTTCTTCCTTTTGAGCAGGATTGTATGCTCTTTATCACTACAGTAAATTTATTACAGTTTATCTACTATTTTTAGCCAGTGACTAACAAGTTGTTTTCAGTATACAACCCATATTGCTTCTAGTTCATGGACCAGTTCATGGTCATAAGCTGTTTTTAAATTCTTCCAATAGGTTATGGTGGTCTCTTAAAGGATGTTCCATCAGAGAAGTTCAACAGTACAGCAATGCCCAGATCCTATCAGTCCCCCTGGGGACAGGCCATCATTAATGACCCTTCTCTGGCCGATACGCTGGTCACTCGTATGCCTGAACCTGAGCCCAGGAATGAGATACCGAAATACAAGAGCTTTAACAGGTTTGTACAATTTCTGTAAATGTCTATGAAATGACCATATATGCATTGATTTATTTGAATTTTTTTAATCAGTGATCTTTAAAGAAAATTTGGTAACACTTTAAAATAAGTTTAGCTAACAACATTAGTTTACATGAACTAACAATGAACAATACTTTTAAAGCATTTATTAATCTTGGTTAATGTTAATTTCAACATGTTATTATGAAAAATTGTATTACTTTCTAAATAAAATGTCCGGTCATTTTGTGAAATATTCATCGGTAGTTACTCCTAAGAAAGAATGTTTGTCTTTGTTATCTTTCATCAAAATGTATCAACTTGCTCCACCTGTTTTCTCTTTGGCAGGCCTCAGAATATCCTGTTTCAATCTTGTCATATTACAGAAGTAAAATGTTACAGAGGCAGTTTTATGTATACATGCAACATTTTTGAATATTTGAATTAGAAACTTTAGACAGCCAGATAACTTGGAATCTGTTGAAGTGGGTAAAAAAAGGGGCAGTTTACACAACAAAGTTTTCAACTGAAAACTGAAACTTTTTATGCGTTTTGGCTGTTCATTTACACGACAATGTAGGCGTTTTGGGTACTGAAATGCAAACTTTTGATAACGGGTTTCAAAGAGCACGTTTTTGAAAACGATGCCTTTATCATCTCTGTGTAAACATACAAAAACACGCATTTGTGAAAACGATGACGTCATGCGCACGCACATTACGTGTTCAGTCTATAGGCGTGCGATATATCATTCAATTGCTAGTTTTATTGGGGAAGTGGTCTGGTGATAAACCAAATTTATTTCATTTTATAAATGATTTTAAACAATACTATAATATTTGTATAAGTGTGAAAAGAAAAAAGCTTCTAGAGCTTATAATGTTGTTTGCAAGTTCAAAATTGATAGATAAATGGCATCTTATCCCTTTGTTTATTTGTTTTGTTTTATAATACTCTGGCATTAGTTTTATTTGTTTCAATTTTCTGTATCTTATTATTTGAATAACTGAATCCTTTGTACCTGTGATGGTAATTATACAATGTTGATTATGTGGAATTATCTCTTGATTTTATGTATGTTAATATGCAGTTTAAATAAAAAAAAAAACAAAAAAAAGTCTATAGGCATGCGCTCACGAGTACTTCAAATACATTAAAAACTACAATGGCGGACTGCAGGACCATGTGCTGCTCAAGTAATAAGTGCACTGTTTCTGACTACTGGCCTGGCATAATACAGCATGTTTAGTCGTTTTCGTGGATCCGTGTGAATGCAAAAATGTAAAAAAACACAAAGGAAAACTTTTCCGTTTTTAGTACATCATTATCGTGTAAACGTACCCTAAACCTAAAACAGCCTGATCTCTTTAAAAAAAAAAAAGCAAAATGACAACATGGTTCGTTAAAAATATCGCGGCAGTTCTGAAGAGTTACATTTTCTCCTAAACAGATGAGGTTTTTAAGGGTAATGCTCTATTGAGTTTTAAATCAACAAAACTGACCCCCCTACCCTGAACCCTAAACTTAACCGATAGTGTCATAAAATGTGTGATGATAATGAGAGAATTTTTTTTTTGAGAAAATGTGAGATTTCTGAAGCAGCCATTTTATTTTGTGGTGCTTCAATGACACTTTTGGCTCATGGCCTTCCGCTCTATTAGTTGAGTTCTGTGCACCTTGCTCAAGCTTGAAAAAGTTTGTACATATCGCCTTACAAGTCATGGACAATAATAAGTGTTTTGAGCATTATGGGAGGAACAGAGTGTAAAGAAATGGTTTATGATAACTGATAATCGTTGTTTTACTCTTGATTTGTGTGAAAGTTAATTAAAGTCATTGTTGCATATTGCAAAAATTTAGGTACTGTTTATTAACGTGATTCTATGAGACCAGGTTGACCTACAGTAAAAACTCTTCCTCGTCTTAGTGTTGATGTCCTGTAAACTCTCATTCCTTTAATTCAAGGGTGGCGATTCCATTTGGTGGCTTTGGCAAGGCGCCCAGAACCCCTGTTAAACCTCTTGATGTGGACCTTGGCCACGGCATTCCCAGTCCCTTACCAAAAGCACCTGTAGTTGACCCCGTGATCAAGCGGCCCACATTCAACAGAACAGCCTCGGGCTGGATTCCTGACAGTGCCCCTCTCATACTTCCTACTGTCCCACTTGAGCCCATATCATCCATGTCTTCCACATTTATACCTGAGTCAGATGAGCTCTGAGCATTATCCCAGTTCTCGTGCTGTTCATTGTCAATGTAATACAAGAGGCACTCTCAAAGTATTTTTATAATAACTAATATTGTTGCATGGTTGAATCAGACAAGGCCAGGAATTACAGTATATTACTGATATTTCTTTTTATCGTCTTTGAAGAACACAAATGGCCCTTGGTGCAAACAACTGATACACAGTCAATTTACAGGTCAATACATAATTGATCCCAAAGGTGAAACTTGGTAACTTTGGCATACTGAAAAATTTGCACTCAGTCTAAAGTAAGGCATATTATCTACCAAATAATTGTTTCTGCAGCAACGGAATTCTGTTCCGTGGATGATTGGAATTGTCTCCTAAAGTTTAAGTTCCACATAAAAGTCAAATAGATCCATAAGATGCAAACTTCACAAATCTTATGTAACACAAATATGGGCTTGCTGATATATACCTGTATAAACCTGTACATATACATGTAGAAATGGCTGGTGACATCAACATATACAGTATATTTTAATTAATTAATAAAAAAGTTTAACGAACTTGTATTTTCAAATCTTTCAAATGACAGTCACAACAGCTTTATGGCTTTGTGCTACTGTCAGGATCCTGTCACAACCGTTTGCTTTGTTTATAGTTCCTGGGTTGCCAACTCTGGTTTCCTGGTTTGACTGAGATTTTGATGACATTGGCTGAATCAATCACGCATGCATTAAATGTGCAACACCAAACCCTATCAACAGTTTGATTTAAACCCCACAATGAAAATAATTATCTGTTTTTCTGCATGCTTACACCAATTAAAGTGCCATTGAAAATTTCAAAAGACACACATACACTATGACCAAGGTTTTTCCTGGGTCAAAAATGGTCTTCAGTTGTAGTTCACCAACATTTGGTCATCCACACGCTCAAAGTTGGTTGGTTACATAATTGTAATTATTTATTAACTAACAAAATAACTTTTATGTTTACATATATATTTAAACGGATCTATTTAAGTTATATTGATAACCTTTTGTGATGGAAAATTTGGAGTTAAGTATTAAAGAGAGCTAAGAAGGGTGCAATGAAGGGCCAGTGCATGTGGAATCTTTTAGAAGGGGAACTAGAAAATGGGAACCTGACATTTTGTTGAGCCCTATGTATTGGAACATGCAACTAACAATGACTGGAATTTTCATCATACTCTTTACTTATAAATATATTTCATAATGTTAGGGGGCCTGGGTGGCTCAGCGAGAATTGACACTGACTACCACCCCTGGAGTTGCGAGTTCGAATCCAGGGTGTGCTGAGTGACTCCAGCCAGGTCTCCTAAGCAACTAAATTCACCTGGTTGCTAGGGAGTTTAGAGTCACATGGGGTAACCTTCATATGGTCGCAAGTAGTGATTTTCACTCTCAATGGGATGTGTGGAAAGTTGTGCGTGGATCACGGAGAGTAGCATGAGCCTCCACATGTCGAATCTACGCGGTGTCATGCACAGTGAGCCACGTGATAAAATGCATGGATTGACAGTCTCAGAAGCAGAGGCAACTGAGAATTGTCCTCTGCCACCCAGATTCAGGTGAGTAACCGCGCCACCACGAGGACCTACTAAGTAGTGGGAATTGGGCATTCCAAATGTTCGGTAGAGTCTCTACTGAAAAAAGATCTCTCAGGCCCTATTCTAATAAACAAGATAAAGGAGAAACTGGAGTCAGGCTAGAGTTATTATGCTGCAGCATGAGTCTAGATATGTGAGTTAAGTATTCTGGTAAATTGCTAGCATGTAATGACAGAATACAAGATTCTCGGATTGACTACTGGGAAACCAGCATTAGTTAGGTAGTTTAGGGAATTTACTTCTATTTCGGGTAGGTTCTGAAAATTTCCATGACACTTTTTATTTGACTTTTTAATTTTTTTATTTAAAGGTGTACTCAGTAGCATTTGTCTTTGTGTCATCTTGGACTTACACTGACACCTAGTGGTATGGATGCAGCATCATTTAAAATCAATAGTTTTCAGTTTAAGATGCCATTGTAGAAATTAAGTATTCACAGTCAGCAGTGGTTACTTTAATCCATGAGTGAATCATTAGAACAGAAGGAAAACTTTGCCCATGGAGGTCCAGATTTTAAAGCTCTTCTTTCAATGTTCTTGCCTTGGTCAAAGTTTAACATAGTTCTTGGTTTAACAGCATTCAATAAGGCCATCCTCATGGCTAGGTAGGGTTGGGAGGGTTACTTTTGAAATGTATTCCACTACAGATTACAGAATACATGCTGTAAAATGTTATTTGTAACATATTCCGTTAGATTACTCAAGGTCAGTAACATATTCTGATATACAAATCAATACAAAAATAATTTTTGCCCTAATATCAAAGGTCATGTGCATATAAAATAGCATTTAACTTAACATAAAGCTGACAATTTACACAAGGTATATTTATATGTCCTGTGCTCCAAACTTACTTCAAACTTACTTCTCTGTCTGCTTGTATGAATGTAACACATCATAAGAAAGTGTTTCACTGCTGTTCAAATGCACTTTGGATCGCATCATTTATATGTATAAAGGTTTTCCAACGGAAAGGACTAAATATTAAATGAAACAAATAAAATGCAAAGTAATCTCTTCAGTAATCAAAATACTTTTTGAATGTAACTGTATTCTAATTACCAATTATTTAAATTGTAACTGTAGTGGAATACAGTTACTTATATTTTGAATTTTAAACACGTAATCCCGTTACATGTATTTTGTTACTCCCAAACCCTGTGGCTAGTTCAGCTAGTCATTCTAAAATATAAACTAGTATCTGTTATGAGAAAACTAATAGTCTACAGAGTTAAACAAAAGCTGAATTTAAAACACATTAAACTACAATTTCACAGTTATGATAAAAATAAAGCCTAATAGTTTACCCTTCATAGATTTTATATGAAACTATAATATAGCTGTTATAATACTAACTACAATATCTACAGTGAAATGTGATACATTTATTAATTGTGATGTGTAGTTTGAAAAGCCTTGTAATGTTGTTGCATGGCACATTCTTTTCCTCATCAGTTTGCCTACTGATAACAATGAGATGCAATCAGTTGGGATGCATTCAGCGCTTATAAAGGGCAGAACGTGACATGAATGCAACTACATTTGCTTTGGCAGGCTGGAATTCCAAGCCTTGCTGTCGGAAAAATCATGAGCAGATTTGTAGCTATGTTTTTTTACTTTGTGTTGACTTGTCACTTGTCAGAGCCTTAGCCAAGCATGTGGCTCACTTCAAATGCTTGAGAGTTGGCATTCCTGATAGTTCTTTGTTTCAGGATCCTGACACCCCCATGTTATCTCTCTTGTTGTGTATGTGTAAGCACATGGTTCCTGTTTTGCCATGTGCTCTAGACAAACTTTGGCAATGTCACTACCTACGTCACCAAACCTATAGTTAGCTGACCCAACAATCCCCAAAAAGTTAGCTATTACATTTAAATTGTCTAGTTAACCTAAATGATGTCGTGCTGTGCTGTTGGCTGTCAAATTCGAGGGCTTCACTTTTATTATATTCCATCAACAGAGCCGAATGGATTGAGGAGATCATTTCAAAATCATTACATAAAATTATGTTATCAGCTCATATCATAATAATAATAGTGTAGCTAAGTCTATTTCTGTATTTATGATGGATTTTTTTTAATTGATGATTATAACTAGCTGTGTTATTAGCAATAGCTTACCCAAACCTATCTAGCTTTGAACCTGAAAGCTAATTTTATTCTAAATGATCTTTTAGCAATATTTAGAGGAGCTAGCTAGGCTAGCTGTCTAATCTGTCAAATCTTACACAAAAGTATGGCGGCTTTCTGCCACCACTTACTGCTCATGTGCTGCGATGTTAGTAAACAATGGGATTGGTATCTTCTGTAATTGTATTTGTCTTGTTTTCAGTTCCTTGGTTGTTTGTGAGCACATGGTTTCTGTTTCAGTTGCCATGTGCTGTCCTGTCATTTCTGTCTACAGTGCTAACCCCGCCAGCTTGTTTGCCTAATTTATTAGTTTGTCTCACCTGTTTCCCTAGTTACCCTCCTCATTTCTACCTCTATTTAATCTCCCTGTCTGCTCCGTCTTGTGTCAGTTCTTTGTGTCTGCTAAACTCCTTTTTCAGCTACATTGTTCAGTCAGCTAAAGTATGTCAAATCTGTGACACTAGAGCCACCAAACGGAATAGCAAAAATAAACTTTGTTTTCAAAAACAGATTTCTGCATACACCCCCCATCTGTTATTGGTCAAACAAAAAGACAGTCCCGCCCCCAACTCACACCATTGGTTGAGCCAATGTAATGGTGTTTGTTTAGACAGGTCGCTCAAAACAGAGGAATTTTCAATGGCTTCCTTATAGTTGTCTCTGAATATTAAGATTGTATAGGAGAAAGTATTTTAAAAATGAAGAAGTTACATACTTCAGCTTAAAGATTAGTTAACATGAACACACTGCAGAATTATTAGCGAACTGGTGCAAACGTACCTACTGTACATCTGTATGATCGTTCACGTGAAGACATTTTCCAAAAACATGTCATTCTCTTTGCTTTATTTTTTGTTTAATTGGTTTAGAAAATGAATCAAATCTACTCAAATACTCTTAAGTGCCCATTCGCTCTGTTATTTGATAAGATACTTCACTCATGTGCTGTCGTGATTCTTTTATCTGTATTCTGCCCATTAACACTCTTTTATACACCCATTTTTGCAGTAGTATCTATCATCATAAATAACAAGAGTAATTGGTGTATTTTATGGCCGCTTATAGCATATTAGTGCCATTAATGTAGAATGTAATCATGACACATTGCAGCTTATCTACTGCATGTATTACTTTATATCATCATTAAGTGGTAAAAACATCTTCTTTTACTAATCTAGTGTAAATTCTACTAATAGAATGAGGCATTAAGTCATTAACACATGTCATATTAGTTGATGGTTATGTGTAGTCTTGTACATCTTCATATTTATAGTAAATGTTCCTCTAAATAAACACCTCTGACAGTGGTGTGACCGGTGTCTGAATATTCACAAACCATATGCCGAGGCAGGCAAAGAATATTGCAAATAAAAGCTGAACAAAGAAACAGAATCTAGCAAAATGCAGGAAACCAAGCACAGAACATGACAAAACATGCAAGAACTGACACAGGAAACAGGGAAAACAAGGAACACCTGGGGAAACAATCAGGGAATGAGAAACAATCAGGGAGAATCAATCAAGGAATAAAACTACAAGGACTACAAAACTAACACAGGAAACAGGAAACTAAAGAATTCCAACGTAAAAGCACAAAAATAAAAAGACAACAGGGGATATGACAGCCGCTGCCGTGGGAGTGAGAATTCTGGGGTCATTAGTCTTTGACTCTTGTTGGATTACATGAGAAGAAAAATTGCATAAGTTATTAAGTCTTGCTTTAGGCATAACCCTTTTAAAATGTTGTTAGAAGATATTAAGTTTTGTCTTCATATTAATCTGTCATTTTTCATCTCAAGTAAAATTATTCTCGTTTTAAGGATTTTTAGATGTATTTATTTTTCATGCAAAACAAGACAAAAATGGGTTACTAAGTAAGAAAGTGATATTTTGCAATGTAATAGCTTTTTGCCATTAGTATTTTTAGTATGCACTAGTAATTTAAATCAAATAATGCATGGCTGTATGCACTGTATGTTTGTGCCACTGGGTTTGTTTTCTGCCAAGGTTAGAGTCTCCAGGCCTGACAAATGACATCTGTTTCCCTGATGCAGCTCAGATGAGTGATGAGTCTCTTGCCTTTTGGTAACTCTGTCTCTTGCATTCTATCAGAAATTCACTGATAGACAGAGCACATGTCTGTCACAGCTCACTGTACCCAGTGCTTCAGTCAGTCCAGCCATTCACCCAGAATAAAATAGGTGCAACGATAACAAAGGGGAATTAGTTGAACAAGAGGTGGCTTTGCCATTTTTCAGCATGTAATATGCTTAATATGCTTAAAGGTAGAGTGTATAATTGTTAAAGGTAAATAGTAAAATTTCCTATTAACATCACTAGCCATAACTGCAAACATAATTACTGTTTCCCTACTCCTGTCCACCACTGGTTGATGAAACATAGAGAAGTCATGCAGAGATGACTCTGCATGTTAAGCTGGGATACGAGAAAAAATGGCAGAAAAAAAATTAAATTCTCATCTTCCTCTTACTTTTAAAGCCATGACAATGTTATGCACAGAACCTTGGCTTATCATATTTGCTTAATTAAAAGACTAGTTGCTATTCTGTTGCAACTATTTATATTTATATTTATATTATGCAATTGAGTCTTGGCACATAACCAGGAACTAACACATACTTAATTTAATGGGGCTGCATAAGTGGCAGAATTTCTGAAACATCCTTTCATTTTGAAATTGTAAATCTGAGCAGATGAAATCCTTGAGCACAGCATAACATTCAGTACAGTCCTTATAGCTTACTCATTCTGTAGGAAAACAGCAGCATCTGGAGAAAAGCCAACCAATTAGCCTCAGCCTGCTAAGTCAGAAAAAAAGCTGATGATCTTTGGTCGCAAGCCTTTGTGTGTTGTGTAGAGTGCAGATTCAGATTATCCAACTGGATAACAAATCATGCACTGTGGGACTGCTGTATGGTCGACACATGTTCACGTCTACACATTGTACATAAATGCTAAGCTGTCTAACAGTATTGTGGGTTGAAAATGTGCACTACTGAGCCAGATGTTGCTTTTTACTATTGCAGAAGATCATGTATTCGTGAAAAAAAAACAAAAAAAAAACAAACAAAGAAAATGAACCAGGAGCTTAACCACGATACACATTGACAGGGACACACCCCCCAAATATTCAGACAATTGGCCTAAGTTGAATAAATTTTTCCATGAGACTCATGATTGTTATGAAAGCATACGATAAGATTTGGTGAGAAACAAATCCAAATATAATGTGTTATTTAGTGAAAATGTTCACTGACCGTTGATCTCCTGTGTGTGTTCATGATAGGTCACGTGAGCAACAGTTCATGCAGCGCCCTCGCAAAGAATTGATGCATTTCTATGCCCAGCCTTATTTTTATATGCTTCATCTACAAACTCTTAAGATATGTTTAGTAAGATATTTTCTCTGTTTTATCTGCAGCTGCGTTCTGTTCTGTTGTCACTATCGCTGTGGAGGACCTGTTTTTAGATAAACAAAATGAGTTTCACTTGAACGTCCTATGTCGCACGGGGCCTGCGTGAACTGATAAAACAGGAAATTCCCAATGCTGCTGATTGCCCCAAGACTATCCTCTTCACAGAGGACACGGCTGAATTCTTAAACACTGTTTGATTGCTGTTGGACTGCCTTAAGCTCTATATCAAGCTTCTTGAATACACTGGCTCAATAGGAACCTTGCTCTGACCCCAAGTTCCTTTTGTAACTGTTTATCAAGGGTTGGACCGAGTTCACTTGCAGCACAAGTACCACAACATATCAGAATGTGAAAAACATTTTGAACGCACCTGTTTTCCCCATGGGTGTGTTTTGGGCTATAAAACAAGCAATAATACTTACTGGACTCACAGTTGGGCAGTTGGGCTTTACCAGTTTAACACTGTTTCAAAAGCCACCTCCCTAATATCAGATCTAAAACTGCAAAACTGCAACAAAAAAAAAGATAATAACAATAAATAAATAAACCCCACTTTACATTAGGTGTCTTAAACTGCTATGTACTCAATCTGATACAATGTTATTATTATGTAAATACGTGTTGTTGGATTGTACTTAGATTTAAAGGACCTGCATTTAATTGCATTTGTAGTAACAATGTTAACCTTAAATCTAATCCTAAACATACCCCAACCCTTACCCTAAACCCTAACCCTAATCTTAACCCTAACCCTGCCCATAAACCTACAGTTCTTGTACCTCAGCCTCAGTAGCAGCAAATTTCAATCTTGTGAGAAATTTGAGAACAGCATGCAGTTACACAATAAGTGCATCGTACATATTTTAATGTTAGTACATAGTAGTTAAAGACACCTAATATAAAGTGTGATCAAAACAAAAATCAACTACTTGCTCTAAACTAAGTAACTTCTGTACTTTTGGCACAGCAACCACAGTTTATGCTTTAACCAAGAAAGAGAGGTATTCTTGTTTGCAATGTAAATCCTGATGCCACTGCAATTCTGTTCTTTGAATCTGCTACAGGTATCACCGCAGATTTGAAAGCAATGGTGTTTACAATAGTCTGCCCAGGTTTGTGAGTGTGAAATGAGGTGTCTACTGGGAGTTTCTAGGGCACATATTAACACCTAAGTAAAGAATTACAGCCAATTATCATGGCGATTATTACATTATCATACTAGCATACTGCTTACTGCATACTGTGCACCCACCTAATTCTAGATTTTATCACAAGTTATGCATTTGTGTGTATATATATATATATATATATATATATATATATATATATATATACAATATGAACCATTGTTTGTCAAAGTTTAGTATCTGCATTTGTCTTGAAGTGTCAGTTTTTACAATAATGTGACATTATGCTTATACAGTCAAACCTGACCTGGTGTTACAAAGAGAAGACATATAATAATAATTTTGTGCCCGTGCTGTTTTTCCTGCGAACTCAGGTATGTGTGAACATTTTGTCATTGTCACGCCTCCCTTAGTGCTCTGCACCTCCCTCAGTGCTCCACTCCTCATCACCCAATTTCTAATTCACCGCTCCTGCACTCAATTCACTCGCTCATCACTGCCTGCATAAATATGTTTGTGAAGCTTCTCTTCTGTGTGACATCACCTGTACCATTGATCTCACTGTAAACCCTGTAAATCCTGTGAATCTCATTAAACACTCTCGCACTTAAGTTTCACTAACTACAACTTGTGTGGCTTGAATTGGACAATCATATAGCCTATATATTTCTGCTAAAAAAAAAAGCACAAGTAGATATAAAGGATGGTTATTTAAGGTAGCAATGTTTTTTTTTTTTTCATTATTATTTGGAAATTATTTATATATATGAAATCCTAAAAATTATAAATTCTTTTTTGATGAAGAACAAAACTCAGATACATCTTGGATGGCCTGAGGGTGAGTAAATTATCAGCAATTTTTCTTTTTTGGGTGAACTATTCTTTTAATGAAATCATGTGTCACCATAAGCAAATGGAGTGTAATCTATACACTAGGGGTTGATGTAGTCAATATAAGAAATCTCAGCGGAGAAGCATCACAATAAACCTACACAGGTTGCACTGGTGCACAAAAGGAAGTTTCTCCACCAAGCAACATGTGCCCCAGTTTTTCTCAGTGACGTGTCAATGGAAAAAATGGTCTCTTATCCTAATTGTCAGAGTCAGTTTATCTGCTCTAACTGCCAATACCAAAACAGCCCTGTGATATCTACAACAAGTTTTAGTGCAGCCATAGCTACCGTAAACATACAAAAGAAGCAAAATACATCACAGCCACCACCTGGTATACAGGCAGAGTTTATTAAGCAAATCCTAGAAATCATGTTTGCTTCTGTTGTTCTTGATAGCATCACCCCAAAGCTGGACAAGGTTGGTAGGATAATATGCCAGACTTAATTTCATTGTGTGCTTGATTTAAACTGTGATGCTTTCAAAAGCAAAAAAAAATATAAATGTGAGACTTTTTTAATCAACAAGCAACCATGCCTTAGTAAAACCTTGGTATTTCAGGTTGGTTAAATTCAGTATCTTAAACACTTTAATTTCAACAAACCCAGTTAATTTAGATGTTACCACATGAAGTACATTTTCTACGTTGAACTGACAAAAAAAAAAAAAAAATGTCAGAGTATATACATATATGGTATACTACAGAAATAAGTGTAGTATGGTAGAATGCTATTGTGAACATATAGCCATAGTCACTATTAATGAAGATCAGCAATAAACAAGTCCTGAATTTGATATACCCTACAAAACCATATTGCAGCTCTTTTTATTATTCAAAAATTGCTTGTTTTTATGTCATAAACAAGGAAACTACTCCGTGACACTTTGCATGGCTAACTTAACATCCTGTTCGAAGGTTGATAATTCACTTTAACAAACTAACATCACATGCTGCCAGTTCTGTTACTGTTTTTGGCAATTTACAGACTATTAACCTTATGAACTTATGGCTGATGATAACTGGCCTGCAGTTTGTACTTGTAATGCTCACAGCAGGTGGTCAAATAACATAAGAATCTGGCAGAATCTATAGACACAGTTCTGGGGCACTGTGGGACCAAAAGTGGATTGAGACGTAACAAAAAATACCTAAAGGTCAAGAGCAGGTTGCTGAAAACATGGTGTAAAGTTCCCTGAAAGGAGAATACACATACAGGAGCACCTGCGACTCCTGTGTTCAAGTCAGCATAGTCAGCATTGAGCTCAGGCATGCTACCATTATGTAAACATGCATAATCTGATTATGATTGACAGGTAGCAGCCATTCAATGTTTAATGGATTTAGTGGTGTTTGCTAAGGCAAGTATCACTATTACTATTCCTCATACTTAGGGTTCGGGATTGAAACAAACCTATAAGCATTACATTTCGATGTGTAACTCATCCCGCTATCTGACTTGCAATTTTCACCAGTCGGATGACGAGTGAAAACAATCACTAGAACCAGGATGTTATAGAAAGTTGGGGGTGTGCTATTTTGACTTGGGCCATTAAGAAATGAACTGGCAACTTCCCAAAATACCCTAGCAACCACCCAGAATGCCCTAGCAACCACAGTTACGCTGACAAATATGTAGAAATGTTTGTCTTACACGGTGAATATACAGAGTACATATGTAAAGGAAGAACTGTAAAGAGGTTATTGTTCTTTGTTTATGGAGAAACTGGTATCCTCAGGAGTTCAATTAAATCATGTGTCACCATAAGTAAATGGAGTGTAATCTATACACTAGGGGTTGATGTAGTCAATATAAGAAATCTCAGCGGAGAAGCATCACAATAAGCCTACACAGGTTGCACTGGTGCACAAAAGGATGTTTCTCCACCAAGCAACATGTGCCCCAGTTTTTCTCAGTGACGTGTCAATGGAAAAAATGGTCTCTTATCCTAATTGTCAGAGTCAGTTTATCTGCTCTAACTGCCAATACCAAAACAGCCCTGTGATATCTACAGCAAGTTTTAGTGCAACCATAGCTACCGTAAATATACAATAGAAGCAAAATACATCACAGCCACCACCTGGTATACAGGCAGAGTTTATTAAGCAAATCCTAGAAATCATGTTTGCTTATGTTGAACTTGATAGCATCACCCCAAAGCTGGACACGGTTGGTAGGATAATATGCCAGACTTAATTTCATTGTGTGCTTGATTTAAACTGTGACGCTTTCAAAAGCAAAAATATAAATCTGAGACTTTTTAATCAACAAAGTTTTTATGAATTTGTTAAATTTATAAGTGTAAAGAACAAAAGTAAATCATTCATTGCAACATGAAATCAAAATGTACTCTCCTTAATTTCTTGAAACACATTCCTGTTCTTATTGTGAATAAATCATCAGTGCATGTTAATTCAAAGTAAATATAAATACTGTCTTCATAAACTTTAATCATAGTATAATTGCCTTATTGTTCCATCTCTGAAAGCTCTTCCTTTTCAGCTGATGTCACTAGCTGAACTAAGCCCTCTTATTTTTTAACCCCTCCCCTTTATCTACCTGTCATTTAAAGACCAGTTTAACAATTCACAATTCCAGAAAAATAAAATAGGTAATTTTTTTTTAATTGATTAAATAGATTAACAAAGGATAAAAAGATTTCTATCCATTTTATATCCAGTTAATGAACTTTATATATCCATTTGAGAAAAAGATAAATTGGATAACATTTATAAAAAAATATAAATTGGGATACAATTGATAACAAACAAATGGATAAGACTTTTAAATATAAATAAAACAATTATCTATTTTTTTATCCATTTCGTTTAATCTATTACTAGTGGATAAAATCTATAGAAAATAGTTTGAAAAAGAATATTAAATATATAAATCCAATTTTAATAAATTGAAGAAAAAAATAAAAAATTATAAATTGATGTCATCCCCCCATCTTATCCATTAGGAGTTGATTGGATTGTGCCCCACATTTTCTTCGTTTGACTATATATCAGTGGTTGGACAATAATATCAGACCACAGAAGAATGTATATATTGATAAAATCCATACAAGCATTAATGGAGCATATGACAACTGTACTCACTACCAAACCAAGGTCATAAACAAATCAAATCAAGTTTAAACTAGTATGAGCTCATTTTGCCTCACACCACATCAATACCAGTAGGGTGAGTGAGGCCACATATCCACCAGCCCAATTATTTTGTGACCTGCTGCATTTACAATCTCACCCTGTTAAAATACTTTGAATGCAAAGGGCCAAATGGACTAGTTAATGCAAAGGGCTAAATGGACTACACAGTTAATGCAAACTTGTCATAAAGCCATAATTCTAACTTGACATGTTAATTTAAAATTTAAGGAACTTGGTAATGAGTGCTAGCACAATTAATGAGTATAAGCCATGGCTTTAAATCAAGCTGGAAAATTGAAAACGTCAGCTTCATTGAGCAACTAATGATATTCTACAATTCTTTCCAGGTCCTTAATATCATTATACAAAGGGGGATATACACATATGAATGTATACAGTGTGCTGCTCATGAGGGATTATATGGTTCACTGCTATAATGGAAATTATTTCAAGGTGAGTGGTCCCTGACATTGTGTACTGTGGTACCCCCCCCCCCAACCAAAAAAGGCCCTAAGGCTAGGTGCTTTTATTTGATTAAAACAAACAGTGTTTATAATATGTTAGAAAACATTTGCAATGGTTTGTTTACACCTAATATAGTTTATAATAAGACAATCATCAATCCATTAAAATGTTTATTAATTATATGATGCTGATTAACTAATAAAATTAACCGCAAATATCAATATTTGCTGAGAAAATCCCTAAATTAAAATAGATTAGCATGAATGATTGTAGCATGTGAGTTCATCATTTAATAGACATTGCAACAAGTTGCTTAGGTCAATATATTGTTTGTTTATGTTGCCAAATTGTTCTCATTTTAGGAAATGACTGGGTGTTGACTTGTGTGAGAAAACAACCCAGCTCCTGCAAATTCTGCAAAACTTAGTCATTAAAACTGCATCTAGTCTATAACAACTGAAGATCCATATGCGGTGTTAAAACATACAACTAGCGTGCTATCAGTCTGAGCAATAGACACACATTCACTCGCACATGAACATTATATAAAATACTCAGCTACCTTACAATGAACCATTTTGATTTATTAAGTCATTTCAAGACCTTGAATATCAGTGGAGGAAGCATTATATGTTCCTCAGGGAATATATTTGCAGAAGGAAAATGCATTGTCTTTTAAATGGGCTTTCCAAGTACTTCCTGTGGAAAGGAGAGTCCAATTCTGATACACTGTGACCCCTCTTAGCACACTCAAGTAATGTGCCTAATTTCCTTTTGCATTTTCAAGTACAGTACAATGGCCAAACACTGAATATACTTCTCCTTGTCAAATCAGAGTACATGTAAAGATATTTTGATATGGCTCAAATGAGAAACAGCATTGCACATTATAATAAACTAAATGGTTGAAATAGAGTTAAATAATTTTTTCTATATATTTTTATGTAACATGATTAGACAAATGGTGTCCAGATAACCGTGGTCTTACATTACATCACACCAGACTACTGCTTTCATCAACAAATAGAATAGTATATATAATGCAAGTCCATTACTGGTCCAAAGCTGACAATACATGAGCATTGATCAAACTATATGTCCAAGAGGGGTAAACCTTGTCGCAATGGAATACTAGTGTACTGCTTACTGCAAACTGCCCAGTATATACTGTATACTGAACTATTTTATTTTTAAAAAGCAGTATGCAATCTGAAACAAAAAGGTTTTAAACAGTACCATGCTAAATTGTTGGCATATGACCTCACCAAATTGCATGTTTAATACAGAAAGTGCAGACCAATTAACTATAAATATGGTTATTTTGCATTTTTGTCAAAAATAAAAATAACAATAAAAAATTCAATTGTTTGGCAGCTGCATCAAATAAGACTGCATTTCCTTGCAGGAAAAAAAAAAACCTGCTTAGATCAGCCTAAGGTGGTCTGCTGGTCTTGAATAACCACCCCATTGGCCACCCCACTTGCAATTGCTGTTTTAGTCATTTTTGGCACCATTTAGTTCTTTAGAGGTGAAATCATCTCTGTACAAACTTAACATGTGTGCACACCAAGGTCGCCAAACCTCTCCATCCCGGGTGCCATTGTATCCACTCACACAAACCTGCCCCCCAGTCCGACGATATAAAAATGCTGCCCGTACATTTCTGTGCCACCACAGACTGATCGCTTGCCCCTACCTGGCCACCCTTTTCAAAACTCCTGGCTCCGCCCCTGGTTTAAAGGATTACTTCACCCATAAATTACATTTCAGTCAATGTTTACTTACCTTTGTGTTGTTGTAACCCTATTTATCTTTCTTTCTTTTTCTTAACACAAAGAGAGAAATTGTGAAAAAATATTATGCTCAGTGATGGTATACAATTGCAGTTTATGGTGACCTTCAAGCTTCAAAAGAATGCAAAAGTATAATTCAGAAGTTGAATAAACTATTCCATGAATTATGGCAAAAATAGAAAACAAGCGATCGATAGAATGTACTGTTGCTCATCACGGCTGGTTAGGACAAAAACGCTGATTAACATGTACCTTTTATCGCATGTCGTTTGCCGACAGTTTACAACACGTTGTGACTGTGGCTGCCTGTAGAATAGTCTATGTTTCTGTTTGATTTCCAAGTACTCAATAAATAAGGCTGGGCATAGAAATGCATCAATTATTTGACTACAAACACTTAAGACATCTTTAGTAAGTTTTGTTCTCTGTTTTATATGCAGCTGTGTTGTGTTCTGATGTCGTGGAGGACCTGTTTTTAGATAATCAAAACTAGTTTTCACTTGAACGCCCCAATCTCGCGATAGAGCTGTGTGAACTGTTGCTCTCATGCCCTATCATGAATGGTGATTCAACGGTAAACGGTCAGTGAACATATTCAGTAAATAATACAAGACATTTCGGTTTGTTTCTCACCAAACCTTATCGTATGCTTTCATAACAATCATGAGTCTCATGGAATAATTTATTAGAATTCTTAACAATACTTTTGCATCCTTTGAAGCTTGAAGGGGTGGTTTGTTTAATCAATCAAATCAAATCAAATCACTCGTGTACACAGTAGTGTGACAATAAAGTGATTTGATTTGATTTGATTGATTTGTTGAGGGTCTAAATAAACTGCCATTGAATGACATCACTGAGAAAAAAACATTTCCCACAATTTATCCCTTCATGTTAAGAAAGATAAAGAATGTCATATAGGGTTATAAAAACTCAGGGGTGAGTAAATAATCACTGAATTTTCATTTTTGGGTGAACTATGTTTTAATTTGTGTTTTATTTTCAGCAGGGATTTTGCTTTTGGTTCATTTCTCACACTGGAAATGTATGGCAAAGTGCAGTACATTGCATTCGAGGATATAGTATTCTTTGCAGTACGCTCTGTTCTATCCTGAAAATAAATAAATAAATGTGTAATTTTTACAGAAATAAAATAATTCCAAATATCTAAATTTAGGGAAATGTATAGCCTAAAACATTTCCCCCTTTGGTTATTTTAGGCTAGTTCCTTTCTTTCTTTCTTTTTAATTTGTGAAGGTTTGGTCCTCTATACCAACCTCTATATTCTATACACACAAGACAATTTGCAAACTGTGCACAATATTCATACAATATACCACAGAAATAATATGAGAAGTATGGAACTAGCAAATGGCATATGGTACTATGCTGTTTCTCTTGAACAGCAAATGCACGCCTGAAACAGAGGAAGTGTCTCAAAACTAGGGAGCTGGCTACCTATAAAGCAATTTGGTGCACCGATAGACGCATTCCGAGTCAAACACACTTACTCTGGCCAAAAAGGCTGTCTATGCAGGCATTGCACTACAATTTGAAACAGAGCCATTGTGTATATCGCCATCCAAATGCGTAGCAGCTCTGTTTCGACACAGCAAGGGAAAGTGTGAGAGCGCAAAATTGTGAAGTAACTCCTCCCTTCGCCGGGACTGCAGTAAATACTGTAGTGTACTAGAGCAGAGGCGGGGTTTGACCTCCGCACTGAAACCAGCTCGAATCCAGAATTTCAGGTGTCAGCAGTCAGTTAGTAAACTCTGGAGCTCACTACTGCCGCTCATGTCAGTAGTACACACACAGGACTACTGCGGGGACCTTTGAGCTCACGGAATAGCATTTCGGAGTAACTAACAGAGTGAAAAGAGAAAAACAGTCATTCATTAAAGAAGACGAGTATGATGTCATAGAATGTAGTGTACATACAGAGTCGCGTGTCGCTTCCGCTTTGTGTCAGTCCAGCAGTTTGACGGCGAAATTCAGCTGGAGTCAATGGGAATTTCTCATCATCAGTAATTTCACTGGAAACGGACAGAATTGCAGGAATACAACTCGCGATTACTGTTCATATGGTGAGTCGATGTGTCTCTTGTCCCGTCTGTACATTTTGTTTTCGTGAAACTTTTTCCTCGCCATGTTTCATTCGCCAGTGCGCATGTGGCGGAAACGTACCTGAATCAGGTAGACAAATGGCCTCAACATCAAGATTTAACAGCTGAAAACTAACAATGAGAGTTTGTGTGTGTTTGAGTGTGTTTATTTCGAGTATTATTTTAATTTTATCCGTTTGCATAACAAATCCACAAGTAGACAGTTTTGTTAAAAGGTTACCTTTTAAAAGAACACACATCTTGTGATGTTGCAACAACATAAGGGTCTGTGTGTGAGAGTTTAAACATTTCCAAACATATTTTCCACTTCGATAAACTACCATTGAGTC